>RJWM01001581.1:0-110272 GCA_004363535.1 Dasyprocta punctata
CTCTGGTATAAGAAAAGGATCATTGCTAGAGGAAGTTATGCTCTATGTACTGTTCCTAAATTTCTTATCCTCTATGCAACTGAATATTCCCTATAAGAGAGGTTTATCTATCTTTCTTCTTAAGTCTTGATTTGCTTCTTTATTAAATCTTTCCCTAATAGAATGGATGCTCCAGAAGAACAAAGACAACGGCTCAGATTCAATGATCAATGTAAATATACAGAGTCTGCCAAAACAACGTATACACCAGGAAAAGGAAACATTGCATAAATATTTGAATGCTTAGTTTACAGAGACATCTTGAGATTAATATAAGTTACCTTTGGCCTCTACAATTAGAAGAGGTGCTCAAAATGGTGGCCATTAGCTTCCAGACATTAGTATGGCAAATTGCCAAAGTGTGCATGCATTTTTGTCAGACTGTATACATGTGTGCATGTGTGTGCATATGTATGTGTCTGTGTGTGTGTGTGTGCTACTGGTTTGCATATAATAGATATTCAACAAATGTTTATAGTATGTGCAAACAAATACACATGGTCACAAAGGGTAATAGCTATAGCATTGTGCTTATAACCTAAGCATCACATATATAGCCAAATTTTCCAGTCTTCACAACTACTAGAGAAATAACCACACTAAACCAGATTTCTCCTGTCAAGCCATTCTGGCCCAACTGCATCTGAGCACTCTAGGCACATGGAAGTAATGATCAAGCAATATTATGTATGCTTACTTTTAAAGTTAAACCAAGTTTTTACAGTAAAAGACCCAGATTAGTCCCTTTCAAGATACTTCCCCCCACTTTGAACACATTTATCCCATCATTCTTGCTAGCTTCTGCAGTAGTTCTAAATGCCCTCTTTTGTGATTGGCTTTATGAGGTATGATGAAAAATACAGTGGCTACTTCCTCCGAGTCCCATCCAATGAGAAAGCAAGCTTGGAAAACCATTACAGTGTGTCCTCATTCACCTTATTCACCAGAACTAGCACTGTGCAAATGCTGGCTCTTCCTCAAAGTCAAAATGACCATGACAAGCAAATATTTTGAATCAGTTCAGGACAGGTACAATAGTACAACTAAAGACACTTGTTGAATAGGACTTCCAGCACAGCCTCAGAAGGTGTTAAGGATGAGAGATCAGTGTGTTGAAAGTGAGGGTAAGGATGAGAGATCAGTGTGTTGAAAGTGAGGGTAGTATTTTGAAGGGTAATAAGGGTAATGAATCTTTTATTGTAACAAGTCATGACAATTAGTAATTCACCACTTTTTTGGAACCAACCTTGTAATTCCCTTCCTCATGCCCCTGTCTCCCATTTTATAGTCTTGTTTGGGTTTGAGTTTGTGCTGTGAATGTCTGAATTGTCTAGCTTTGCTACAAAAGACAGGCCTATCTCAGTGACCCATACTGCTTACCTGCTGTCCTCTGTTCCTCCTTATCTGCAGCACCATGTGTTTGACCTCTGTGATGCTGACACAATTTTCCTATAACTTCCTGGAGTGAGGAAACTCGCTCGAACACTGAAAAGTGATCCAAGCTCACCACACCTCCCCCAACAGTCACAGCTGCTGAATATCCGTGGACAACTGTCTAGGGCGTAAACACTCCCCAAAGTGATTTAGTCTGACTCCTATTGTATTCCCAATTGTAATCCTTATAATATTGTAATTCAAATACTGTAATCCCTTTTTTTGTCCTCCTCATGGTCTGGGAAGTTTGTAATTGCAATCCTATTAAAACATTATTGAAATCACAGCAAGTTAATTTCAACCTACCACTTCCAGTGCAACCCACTGTGAGAATAAAGACACTAAGACATATTCACAGTTGTGGGCAGCCTAGGAGTCCTGAGTCTGGTCCAGGTGAGGATTTACAGAACAAAGGCCTTGATCCAAGGCATCACCCAGCGTTTATTAACTCCTGAAGAAGGAAGTGACCCAAGAATGAGTGATGGTGAGTATGGCAGGAAATACGTGAGTAAGTGAACTGAGTTGGCCAGGTGGAGAGAAAACACCTTTGAAATATGCAGGAAGAAGGATATGCGGAAAGATCAATATGCGTAACTCCACTGAGGTGGCATTTGAATGATTTAGGAGGCTGTTGTTTTATTTTTGATATGTAAACTTTTGTGCCCTGGGTAGTCATAGCCTCTTATCTTGAGGCTTGAACCCATTTGACATTTCTGCAGCTATGTGCCTGTGCCATTCCACTGTGCTCAACTGTTTATAGGAAACACAATGATGCAAGGAAACAGGAAACTGTCAGCTGGCTTCAAGGATTACATATCAGCACCTCTGCCAGCCTTATTTGCATTGTTTAGAACCAGTTAAAGGGAGAAATGTAGCATAGACAGTTCTGTACATATTGGTACATGGAGATAGTGCTCAGTTTAACTGATGCTAAAGCAATTGTTTTGCATTCAAGGGGAATCATCCAGTTTGTCTCCTACAATTCCCACCCACTTAGCCTCTGCCAGTCCATTGGCTTTCCAACATGCCCCTGTCATCCCCACATTTATATGCTCCCTTCAGTTTTCCCTCTCCTAATGTATTCATTTATATGAACTGCATTCATATGTGTGACTGTGACTGGATGGGTGCTGGGGATGTAATAGGTGCATGCCCCTGTGCACACACACACACATTCCCTGCATCCTTTCTCACTCAGCCCATGCCCTCCACCTCCAAGCAACTTATCAGATGTTCATAGCCTCCACAGGCTCTCCCTTCTGATCTTTCATACCATTTAGAGTTTGTGCTACACAATTTGTCACCAAATCTTCCCTTTTAAGTGTTTGCTATGGTTTCATGCAGGTTAGTTCTACTTTCACAACTAGACGATAACCCCTTCAGGTCAAAGACCACATAGTTTAGTCCCACTGTATTTCCCTAATGGCCACTCATATAACTTCAGAGGACTCTTTGACCCCTCCATCTGGTAATTTTTTGCAGTGAATTTTTTATGCAAACCTTGGGGTAAAGGACAAATTGGTGTGTAATAAAATTTCTGTAAGGAAGAAAGAGGGGAAAACATATATTTATTTTTCGTTTTTGTTGTATACAATTCAGCTTTGCATCTTGGTGTGTCCCATCCACTATGATTCACATGACTGAGTAGGAGGGGCAGGAGTGACAACTTTAAAAAGCACCCAGCTGATCTATTAATGCCACAAAGCCTCCCTGGGTTCCAACCACCTGAAGACCTAATGCATCTAGCCATTTGGATTCTGCTGAGGCCTGGGCATGCTGATGTCCCAAGACCTAAAGTTCAGAGCAAGTGTGTGCTCATGGCCTCCAGGCACTGATGAACAGCAGAGCAGGCCAGGCTGGGAGGAGCCGAGCTGGGACAGGACAGAGGCCTGCACAGTGTGGTCAGAGAGCAGAGAGGAGCCTTGGGGATGGAAAGAAAAAGTCTCTCTGTCCTGACAGGAGTGGGAACAAGGTGAAGGAGGAGGTAGCTGAGCCAAGCCAGTGACCCAGAAGGCCCTGCCAGAAGCAAAAACAGAAGTGGAACAGAAGCTGTCAATGTCCTGGGGGCCGTAGGGTTTGCCCCAAAGGAGATGACCCCAAGTAAGACACACTGTCCTTGACACCACTTCACTGGGCGGGGCACTCAGGAATTAGGGCTGGGAAGCCACAGGCTTGGATTGCTGACCAGAGCACAGTGAGCAGGGAGGGGAACACAGTCTGTACGAACAAGAGGAGGGCCTACTCCCCAGGAGCTCATCCACTGACAAATAGACACTCTGCTTGCTTGGTTTCAGTTCAGGATCCTGGAGATTCTGACTGATGTAGTTCACAGTCATTGTTCTCAAGTTGCTTATTAATCAGCCACCCCAGCACCAACAGAAGAACTTGAAATTGGTGTCTTATTCTTGACAATGATAAAAAAGACTGGATCTGGGGTGTTGTGGGCTCTGCAAGGAAGAATCAGAGAAGCGTGCTCTCATATCTAAAAGAACCTGTAATTCTTGCTGCATAATCACTGGCCACAGTCTCAGCCTCAGAGCTGCATTTAGTTCTAAGAAAGAGGTGGCTCTGTGAGAAGCCAGCAGCCCTTCTACTCCTGATCGCCTCTCACGCCAATGCAACAGGAGGAAGCCTTCCTCAGCCAGCCCCTTCTGTAAGAAGGCCAGCTGTGACGGCTTCACTCTCAGGATGCGCATTAACAAGGCCCCTGGAGACAACAGCTCCCAGGCTTAAGTCAACACAGGGCTCCCCAGCTGGGACTGGGAGAGATCCTGACGCCACTGTTAACAATAATTAAGATTTTGTTAGTGTTCTAGGGTTTAAAATATGTATTTCCAAACCTGTATCTCACGAGATTATCATGTTATTTTATAATCCCCATTGTAAAGAGGAAGCCGGGGTTAAGAGAAAGTAATTTGCTCAAGAGTCACTCAATAATTTAGTGACAAAGTTAATTCTCAGAGAGACATTACAGCCTCTCTCACGCCTCCATTTTCTGCATGGTTCATTCCTTCCTTCCAGTAATGCTTCCTCCTTCCCCAGCAAACACACACACATTTCAAGTCCCCAGGTTCAATGTCACCTTTGCAAAGCCCTTGTAAACTTTTTCCTTCAGTGAGCTGCTCTTTCATTTAAGTTGTCTGCCCTTGTTTGTTGAAACTACCTTAGCTCATAGTGACTTTTATTTATTTATATGAAATTTATTGGTTTAATTTAGATACATATATTGATCACATTCATCAGAGGGAATTTGTACCTGTGCATGATGTATCTTAGTTCCTCTCTTTTTTCCCATTCCCTTCCCTGCCTGTCAACTCTTCTTCCCTCCTTATGTACAAATCTTTGTTTCCATTTTATTCTTTTTTTCTTTTTCCTTCCTTCTCCACCCCAATTCCCCTTTCATTTTGAACCATTTCTTCCTATTTCACAATATCTGTTATACATTTTGCTTCTTATTTATGCTTTCAGTTTCTCATACCAGAGAGACGGTGCCATATTTACACATGTGTATTCAATTTATTTCACCTAAGAGTGTGACCTCAAGGTGCATACATTTACTTAGAGACGTCTCAAGTGTATCCTTCTTTATGGCTGAGTAGTACTCTATTATATTAAAAAATCTTTTTTATCCATTCATCAATTTATGGGCATTTGGGATGTTTTCAAGATTTAACTATTACAAATTGTGCTGCTATAAACATTGCTGTGCATATATCACTGTGGTATGATACTTTTAATTCTTTTGGGAAGATACCCAGAAGGGGACTAACTGGGTGAAATGGGCCTTCTAGTCCTAGTTTTTTGAGGAATCTCCACACCAGTTTCCACAGTGGTTGCACCAGCCTACACTTTCACCAACAGTACAGAAGAGTTTCTTTTTCCTCAGAGCCCCACCAATATTTGTTACTAATCGATTTCTTGACAATAGTCATTCTTTCTGGAGTGAGATGGAATTTCAATGCTTTTTCTCATTTGTATCTCTTGAATTATCAGTGATGTTGAACATTTTTTCATATATTTGTATGCCATTTGTACTTCTTCTGTTAACTATCTATTCATTTCAGATACCCATTTTTGGATTGAGTCTTTAAATTTGGAGGTTCTGATTTTTTCAGTTCTTTGTATGTTCTCAGCATCAATCCTATGTCTAAGAACAAGTGATTAAGACTTTTTCAAGTCATCTTTTCATTCTGTTGATGATTTCTTTTCCAGTGCAAAAGCTTTTAAATAAGATGAGATCACAGTTGTTCATTCTTTATAGTATTTTCTGTGCCATCAAGGTCTTGTTCATGCAGTCTTTGCCTACACCAGTGTCCTCAATAGTTCTACCTATTCTCTCTTCCAAAGGATTTAGTGTATCTGTTTTAATATCTAGATCTTTAATCTATTTTGAATTTAGGCCAGGTGTAGGGGGGCATGCCTATAATCCCAGCACTTCATAGGCTGAGGCAAGAGGATTGCTGCAAGTTCAAGGCCAACCTCAACTACAAAGTGAGTTCAAGACCAGCTTGAACTGATAGAAAACTGTGTCTCAAAACAAACAAACAAACAAACAAAAAACTTTCCTTGGTTTTGGTTTGCTGCATGGTGAGAAACATGGGTTGAGTTTTAGTCTTTGGAATGTGAAAAGCCAGTTTTTCCAGCATCATTTATTAAAGAGGCTATCTTTCTTTGAGGAATCTCCACACCAATTTCCACAGTGTTCTTAGACATAGGATTGATGCTTAGAACATACGAAGAACTGAAAAAATCAGAACCTCCAAATTTAAAGACTCAATCCAAAAATGGGTATCTGAAATGAATAGATAGTTTACAGAAGAAGTACAAATGGCATACAAATATATGAAAAAATGTTCAACATCACTGATAATTCAAGAGATACAAATGAGAAAAAGCATTGAAATTCCATCTCACTCCAGAAAGAATGACTATTGTCAAGAAATCGATTAGTAACAAATATTGGTGTGGCTCTGAGGAAAAAGAAACTCTTCTGTACTGTTGGTGAAAGTGTAGGCTGGTGCAACCACTGTGGAAACTGGTGTGGAGATTCCTGAAAGAAATCTTTGTCAAAGATAAGGTACCTGAGTGTGTTTGGATTTGTGTCCATATTTTCTAATCTATTTCACGCATCCTCAGTTCTGATTTTTTGCTAGTGCCATGCTGATTTTATCATTATAGTATAATTTCAAGTCAAAGATTGTGATGTCTCCTGCCTTGACTTTGTTACCCAGAATTGTTCTTGCTGTTCTAGATCTCTTCTGATTCAATATGAATTTTAGGAATATTTTCTCTAGTTCTATGAAGAATGGTAATGTATTTTGATTGGTATTGCAATAAATGTGTATAAAAACTTTGGGAGTATGGTCATTTTTTTCTATGTTGGTTCCTCCTTCCCAGAACAAAGTCTATCTTTCTATTTTCTGATAGCCTCTTCAATCTCCTTGTTCAGAGTACTATAGTTTTCAATGCAGAGATCTTCTACAACCTTCATTAGATTTATTCCTAAGTATTTCATTCGTTTTTGGTTTTTGTGTTTTTATTTTGGAGCTATTATGTAAGGTGTGACTGCATTGTGATGTTTAACACCTTGCCATGTCTCTATTTTTGCACAGCCACTATAAATCTCCTGAAGATTTTGGCTGTGTCTTATCTATCCTAGCCTCTAGCTGACGTATAGTTAGTTCTTAGTGTTTGCAATATCCAATTGTCTTTTGCTCCAAATCTCAGGTATTTTCCACAATGGCAGATTTCTTTCCTATTCTAGCACCCTCCCCAAGAAACTACAGAGAGAGGTTCATCACCAAATATTATAGAGTAGACCCCTGTTCTTATCTATGGAAGATCCATTTTAAAGCCCCAAATGGA
Organism: Dasyprocta punctata; assembly: GCA_004363535.1. NCBI lineage: Eukaryota > Metazoa > Chordata > Mammalia > Rodentia > Dasyproctidae > Dasyprocta > Dasyprocta punctata. The sequence goes on from RJWM01001581.1 coordinate 7,339, forward strand.
CGTTAAAACTGATATAATCGACCCCAGGTAGAACAAAAACTCACAGGACGCTTGAAAATCTCTTGGAGCAGAAAAGTTTATTGCCAGGCCTGGCGATGCAGTCCCTTCAGATTGATCTGGAGACTGCACACCGCACAGTGTAAGGAGAAGGGTTTTATCGGCTTGTTGGTGGGAGGGTCTAGAGCGTCATCTACGGGAGACAGAAGCCTAGAGGACGTTATTCTTAGGAAACAGGAACTTAAGCTAAGGGAAGGACAGTTATCTGAGGGGGCGGGAGGCTCAAACATAAAATGGCGCATACAGAACAGGATGGCGGCACATAGGTTATTTATGGACTATAACAAAAACCATGATGCTAGACATGGTAAATGATTAACTGTAATAACTAAAAACAAAATAAAACATTTATAACTGTTATGGTTTGTGTCTAGATGTCCCTGCAATGCCTCATGCAGTCATAGGTTGTTTTCAGAGGTGTCTGAATCTACAGTGTGTAATGCTGGAATTAAGGGTGTGTGATTAGTAAATCATTCACTGACTGGTTTGGCATAGTTCTGGCCAGGATTAAGTGTGTGAGTGCCACACCTGGCAGGTAGCTCACATACAGTATAAGGGTCAGCAAGATTCTATCTCTCTCCTTTGCTGCTTTTGCTACCTTATAGGTGCCATGAACTGGTTCTCCTCTGTGTTGCTCCTCTACCAAGCCACCTAGCCTTGAAGCCAGTCAATTACATATTGAAACCTCTACAAACTGTGAGCTAAACTTTTCCTTCCTCAATTTGTGGGTGTTGGGCATTTTATCTCAGGAACAAGAAAGTAATTAAACCAGTAACAACAGCCAGTAAGAGAAGTTGTTTAAAATTTATGAATTATTTCTGGAATTTTCTATGTAATATTTGGTTGATTATGGGTAACTGAAACCTCAAAAAGCAAATGCATATGAGGGGATGACTCATCTCATTCCTGCTGACTTATAGCTCATCAGATCAAGGTGCCTAAGTAAAAACAACATACTCTTCCATAACCAGGGTCTGCTTTAACATGGTGGGCAGGGACGAAAACACAAATGGAGAACAATGCAGCAAAAGTCTAAACATTCAAGCATTCTCTGTGATGCTCACTGACCAGCAACTACAACATGTTTTATCCTTCTACTATGTGACATTTACCTTCATGAAAACCTCTAAGGTCTAGTCCAAACTCATGACTCTCAGTCTCCCATGAATTGTGCACCAGAACATAGAATCACAAAGAAAGCCCACGCTGTGCTTTTCTGCACTGATCCCACAGCACTGCTGGCTTTCAGGCTCTATCTGAAAGCCCTGAAAGAGCCCTGCTTCAGTCACCCTTGAGCCTAAAGAGATATATATGGTCTGCCTTCCAGAGAACACACCCTAGAAAGAGGCCCAAGAAAACCCTGAAAGCAGGCTAATGGTCATCTGGACGAGGAATTATGGGAGTATCCTGCCTGTGACCTAGAAATAGTAGCATGAATTCCAGGTATGAACCCAGCACAGAGTTCTCTAAAGTAGTACCTTGCTACATTTTTGTGTAGAGTGGTGTTGGTTTTATCTCCTCTTTAACTTGCATCCCTCTCCCACAAAAGAAGAGAAGGAAGAAGAACAAGAAGAAGACGGAGAAGGAAAAGGAGAAAAAGAAGAAAGAAAAGAAAGCCTATTTTATTCAGAAATGGCCAACAGTTTATGGTTCAAATTTGTGCTCCATTAATGATGGAATTGAATTCCTAAAAATGCCCAGTTCCTGTCCCCAAAGAGGTGGAAAAGCCCAGTCTGCTCCCCGGGGGCTGGCTGAACTAAACACTGTTTAGCTCCGTGTTACCTATTCTGTTCTAGTTACTGAGATAATAGATCTGATATGGGGAGGAATTGCAAGCACTCACAGCCTGGCCTTGAAGACTGTTTTTCCAGTGTTTTCCCTGATAAAACGAGAGGAGAAAAGGTGGGAAAACCTATGCTTGTATCCTTGCCAATGAGTTTCCATTTGATGGGGGAAGTGGGAACAGAGCAAAAGACAAAGAAAATGGTATGAATTCAGTTAGCCACGTGGTTAAAAACCAACTGTTTGATGCTCTGTAAGTTTTTTTAGAGCTGGCTCCAAATTAAAAAAAAAAAAAAAAAAAAAAAGAATTTATCCCTTTTTGACAAATTGAAGAAGGAACAAGAGCACTCCTTTGAATAAAGGACAGAAAACAAGTCCTGATAGAAAATGAGTCTCAGAGGAAGCCAGTCCTGTGGAGCTGAGAACGGGCTGCTCTCGTCATTTTCCTGCTACTAGGTCATCCCACAGGGCCTCCCATCCTTGGCCCATGGGGATAAACAGAGCAAACAGACAGCACTTGGAGTGGATGAGGGGGTGGAATCCACAGAACTCAACTCTGTCCAAAGCTGGGCAGGAACAAGAACCATACTAAGGGGGAGGGGAAGCAAAATCCTCTGTCTCCACCCTATTCTCTCTAGCTCCCAAAGACCCAGTGGCTTCCCAGTGAATTTAAATCATTCTTTCGGATTCATCAATTTTTAAGATTGTTTTGAAAAATTCATCAGCTAAAATCCTAAGGCCTTGCCAGGCTGAGTCACTTTTGGTTAGGTAATCACTACTTGGATCTTGGAGATCATTGCTGCCATTGAGACATAACTAAAGGAAGGAACATCTGTAGGGTTTTGCTTGGGGTATGGTGCCAGAGTTTCTCCAAAATACCAAAACATCTTAAATTGATACATGCATGTCAGAAGGTTAAAAAAAAAGGGTAAGATTATTAATTTTGCAGAATGATAGCATTGTGGTTTTTTGTTTGTTTTCCTGTTTTCAAACCTTTGATTTAGAATCTTGTTAGTACAAAATGAGCAGATTTTCTCTCTGCCACACCTTCTTGAAACAAAGGGCATTGGTACCAGTATTTTAATACTAATGTTAATTTGTGTGTTTTTCCATCATGTATGCCATGGATCTGTGTGGTATTGGTGTGTTTGTTGAGTGGGGCAAATGTATTGTAAATGGGTAGAATTCTACCTTTTCTTCTCATTGTTGAGCTGATTTGAAGGGAAGCTATTAGCAGAGGAGGATTGCAATTTCTACAGAAGTTTGTATTCTCTGGCCCAAGTAAGAAACAAAGTAACAGAAGGCAGGAATAGAGAAACTGACAGACTGGTGGTGAGAATTTTTAAAGGGTTCCAAACCAGTCTGGGGAATCAATGGACTATATCTCAGAGAAACTGACTTTCAAGTCCCATATATGAAACTACTACCGCCTCTAAGCAAAAGCAGTTGTGTGGGTGATAGTTTTACTCATCTTACTGCCCTCCCCACCTCATCTAAAATAATCAAAAGATATCCTTCATTCAAGGCCTTGTTGATTTATCTCCTCCCAAAATTACTTGTCATGTGCATGATCACACATTACAAACACACACTCACACGCACGCACACACACACACTGCCTTGTACAATTTACCAGCCCTATGTATAAAGTTCTATCATTATAGTAAAAGATAAGTTTCTAGAAGATATAGGTCTTTATTTCTTGACAAATTGTCAACTCCACAGTCTCAAGCCATGCCAGGCACAAGCATATACTTAATAAACATTTGTTGAGCTGAAGGGGATGAGATCCGCTGGTGAGATAAGACACTGCATATGCAAAGCCTTCCCTTTGACATCTTGGATTCGTGTTCATGACTTTGTTCCCAAACACACAGAAGACTTGTGGGAAGATAGGGTAAACCCTTTGTCTTAGTTCAAGAGCAAAAGGAGAAAAATAACAAATATTGAGTGTCTGTTAGATAGTTTACTTGTATTTATTTACCTAAAATAAACCAGTGTTATAGTCAAAAAATAAGGCCCAGAAAGGTATAGCAATTTCGACTGATGCACAACTGATCCACATTAGAAATAGAATCTGTATTCATTTCTGCAGGATTCCAAGGACCCTGTTGCTTCAGGTTGTGTGCTTTCCTCTAATGCTTCCTGGGAATCTGAGTAGTCTTTCATTTTACTAAAATGAAATTCCTAAAGTTCTTCTTTAAAATAATTTTTTTCTTTTTTTTTTTTTAAATCTCCATTCACAAAAAGAAAAAAAAAAAAGAAATAAAGAAAACTTCCTCTGACCAATGGAAAAAACAATCCAATGCTTTGCTTCCTGGCAAAAGGCCCAATCATGTGGGCCAGGCTGTGAAAGAGAGGGAGAAAGATTCTCATGGAAAGCAAGCACTCCACCCACTCATATTTGTGTTTCTCTGAGGTTAACCCAGGGCCCCACCACCACCACCCAGCACATCACTTCGGTAACTGTTCCCACCATCAGCATCCAGATAGCAAAGAGGGCTGAACCATTAGAATCTTATCACCCCTATTAAAAGATAAAACCTAAAATTCAACTCTTATCAATAGGAGCTTCATGCACACCATTCAGCACTTACAAAGCAAGTAGACAAAATGTTTCTGATCATAGCTCAAGTTAGACCTAGGCGGCATTTCCCCGGGGGCTCAGCCTTGAAAAGCATAATTAAAACCAGAGTCATCTGCTTTGTTTTGATACTAGCCAGGCCTTCTTTTTAGGAAATATATGGTAATAAAATGGATGAAATGGGGAGTAAAAAGAATGAAATCAACATCCTTTCTAAAAGCCAACCAAATGTTTTTGTGAAAATCCCTGTTTCATCTATAAGGATGGTTTATAACTAATTTGGGATCCCACCCCTATTCGTCATGCACACATTTATTCATTCAGTGGGTATTTTTGCAATGCCTTCCATAAATTGTAATGTAGTAGCCACTAAAATACAAACCTAGATAAACAGGATCCTCTCACTCAAGGAGAGGAGAGAATGAGTGTCATAGAATAATTATATTGGAAGGGAACTTAGCCTAGCTACCCAGCTTTAACTTGCAGCACAGTTACCTCCTGTTCTCCCACAATGCTTTCCCACTATGTTCTCCAACCACCTTGGTGACTTTCAGCTTCACAAACATGCCACCTTTTTTCATGTCACCAGATAGTGTCCTTGGTCTCTTCTTTGGCTATCATCCTGCTGTTCTGCCTTCTCTTTCTGGTTAATGTTTGCTCCACCCTCAAAACTCAGACCAGATGTCAGTTTATTCAAAATCCATCAATAGTATCTTCCCCTGTAGATTATGTATCCCTCCCATCTCCTCTCAAAGCATCCTTCCTATTTTAAAGCTTTTATATACCCTACATTATAATTTCCTGTATATTTTTCTTTCTCTTCTGCTCTATCAAGAAATCTAACAGGACAATCATCATGTTACAACTGTTTTGGAGCCTAACACAATGTGCTACATCTAATAAATGTTCAATAAATTAAAAAAATAAAAATTTTATAAGGTATAACTCCATAAAACAGAAGGAGTGGCCAGATCTCCTATCTGTAGGGTAACAAATAAGGTCAGAGAAGTCTTCACAGAAAAGATTATTGAGCCAAGTCTTGAAGAATTGGGATGAATTCACAAGATGAACAAGATTATGGAAAAGTCTTCCAAGCAATGAAAACACTTGCTAAATTATAAGGAATGAAATGAACATACAGAGAAATATAAGTTTACTAATATGGCTGAGGCATGGAATGTGGTAGTTAGCTTTCTGTGTCATCAGATAGTATGGCAACATTTCAGGGGTGTGTCTATGAAAATGTTTCTGGGAAAAGTTAGCATTGGAGTCAGAAGACTCACAAGAGAAGCTACACCTTCACCAGTGTGGATAGGCATCATCCAATCCACTTCGCACCAACACAGAACAAAAAGTCAAAGGAAAAGCCAATTCTCTCTCCTTTGGAGCTGGAACACCCAGCTCCTTCATCCTTTAGACATCAGAGTTCCAGGTTGTTGGACCTTTAATCTTCAAGTCCGACACTGGGATACTTCATTCTCACTCTGGCTCCATGCATTGGGCCTTTGGACTCAAACTGTATTATACCACCGACTTTCCTGCTTCTCTGCCTTGCAGGTGGCAGGTAGTAAGGATTCTCAGCTTCTGTAAGTGTATGTGCTAATTCTTCATAACAAACCCCCTCTGAGGTCTGTGTATGTATTAGTGATTTTCTTTCTTTGGAGAACTCTGAAGTACATACATCCTAAGTGGTGAAGAAGTAAAAGATGAGGCTAAAGAAATAAACATGGAATAGATCAGGAATCTTTGCATACAAATATATATAAGAAGTTTCAAAAATTGCCATCATCAGGAAATTAAACAATAACAAATGCTGGCAAGACTGCAGGGAAAAAGGAACCCTTCTACATTATTGGTGGGAATATAAACTAATATAGACACTATGGAAATCAGTATGGAGGTTGCTCAAAAAACTAAAACTAGAAATTCCATTTGTCCCAGCTATTCCCCTTCTAGGCATCTTTCCCAAAAGGTTAAAGTCACCTCGGTACAGGGATCCATGCATGTCCATGCTTATAGCAGCACAATTTATTTTAGCAGCTAAATCTTGGAAAAGCCTATAGGCCTATCAATGGCTAAATGAATAAAGAAAATGTGATATTAATGCAAATGGAGTACTAGCACACCATGAAGAATGATAAACTTGAGGAATGAACAGGTTTCTATATCTTATAATTTCTTTTATATGAGAAAATCAAAAATGCTAATGGTAAAATAAATAATAGATCATAGAAAGTAGGGAGGTCTTTTTTAAATGGGAAGGATAACAAAGACATGGAAGGAGAGGGAAAGGAAAGAAGGGGAAGTGATGGGCAAAAGTGAATTGAAGAAAAAAGTGGAAATAGTTTTTGCAAGTGGGAAAGGGTACAAATGAGCAAGGAAGGGTGGGAGAGGAAGTGGATGAAAAAAGAATCAAGTTGTATTATGCATATGTGTGATTCTCCATGATAGATGTAATCATTATTATTTTAAACACGTACTAACAAAAATAAATAAAATAATGAATAAAATTTTAAAATGAAAACAGATGTAAATATTGACCATAACCCTTCCCATGCAGAGGTACTGACACCTTTGAGTGATTTACCTTCTAATGCAAAGCATAAAAAAGTTTTTATCATATCCCATAAGCATACAGTGTACATATTCTTTACTGTCTCGCCCTCAAAGCATTTGTATATAAAATTATTCTAACAGTATGATAGCACCAACAACACAATACAAAAATGCATATAGTGTAAAGGAAAATAATATTGTACTATGAAACTATTTGGTATACAACTTTACATTATTTATATCTCTTCTTCTCAATGTTAGCATTACATATAAGGGTGCAATTTAAGAAAAACAAAACAGTCTTTAAGAGCCCATCTTGAACAGTATTGCCAGCACATGGGTACTAGGCATGCACAATACCTTCACTAGTAATTCCAGTGTTCATAAAAAATAACAACTCCTTAAACAAGCTGGACCTGGACCAGTGAGAACACAAGCTCCCTGGATCCACAGTCTTTTCATTTGTCTTTTTCGATGTGTTATCACTTTGGAATGATGGGTTGCAAACCCAGTGAAAGGATGCATTTTTCTCTTGTTTGCTTTTTTGTTTTCAAACTAAGTTTTACCACAATCCGCTTGATAGAACAAGAAGCAGCATGCGACACACACCAAGAACAGAGCAAGCAAATGTCATCCTGGAAGCTGAAAGACAAATGCATGTTCAAGGCAGATGTAAGTCTCTTTCTCCACTTGGTGAAGAGACCCTAGACAAACAAACCATCAGGGCAAGCACAGAGGTGTTGGACCAGATGCAACAGCTAACGTTCTGTTTAATGATGGACTTCAGCGAACTGGCAGGCAGGCAGAGCCTCCATCCTGGGAAAACCTTACACAAAACTCTTCCTCGCACCAGAAACTGCCAGGGTCTTGTATAGTTAGGAGCTCAGCTCATCCGATTTTCTTCCACGGGTTAAAGTTGAACTTTAAACATAGTTTTATCACCAAATTCTTCACCCGGTCCTATATTTAGGAATGCCCAACATTTTTTAAATATTCCAGCATTACGAACACAAATAAAGATAAATATTTGTAAAAACACTTACAGAAATTGTCAGGGAAATGAAAATCAAAACTCTAATTATGTACTACCTTGAACCCAATAGAATAGCTCCAATCAAAAATACAGATAATAACAAGTATTGATGAGGAAGTGGAGAAAATGAAACTATTACACACCACTAGTAAGGGAGCGTATAATAGTAGAGCTGCTTTGGAAAACTCTGGCAGTTCCTCGGAAGCTTACATATAGTTACCAAATGATCAACCAGTTCCACTCCTAGGTAGATACCTAAAAGAAATGAGAATGTATGTCTACATGAAAATCTGTGCAAAAGTTGACAAGTAGAAACATCCCCAATGTCCTTCAACTGGCAAAGATAATTTATGACTATGTACATATTTAATATATATGTTAATACACTAATATTTTAATATATTATGCATATACATGCAAACACAGACAAAGAAATATTGAGACCAAAAACTGCTGAGTAATTTATTCCAAGTCACAATCTATTTAATGGCGAGTTTGGGTCAAAACAATACTCTTTCTGGCCCCTTTTTTCCCCACTATATCACAACACCATATTAAGCAGTTTTCTGAATCACACAAACACACATAAGAAGCTAAATTTACTGCAGTATTACAAAACCACCAAATTAGTCTTGACGGAAAACCTAAAAGAGAAAACTAAAGATGCAAGTAGTTTAAGAAGTCTATTCAGAAGCTCAAAATCAGTTCTCCCAAAATTATTTTTAAAAGTAAAATAAACAGCCTTTCTCTCTCATACAGAGAAATGCCATGTTCTGGGTGTTTACTAAATATTTTCTATGATTCTCTGTACTACCTTGGATAAACCCTGGCTCCAGTTACATAGAACATGGTGAAAACAATCATTTATGTAACCAGCTCTAATTATGGGAAACGCTTTTGTTAGCACTTGATACCCACTAAATGCAGCACACACTAGAACATGATCAGTTCAGTCAGGAGGCTGTCATTTCCACAATTCCAAATCAAGAATCTTCAAGAAAGGTTGGGTTGCAAGTTCCAAGGTCAATTTGAAGAGTCATGGAATGTTGGCTCCCTGGTAGACTGCCTTAGATAGTGCAGTCTCCCCAGAATAGTCTGCTTTAGATAGGGTGACAGTTGTCTTCAGCTTTTTCATCATAGTACCATTCACACATATTCCTCCAGAATATTGTAGTGGTGGCCCTTTTCACACTCAGAAGTGTTTGGCTTTGAATGAGTTATAAAACAGTTACCCCAGCCATAGGTCTTTTGCTTGCTTTTTTTTTTTTTTTTTAAACTTTCGTACATAGTCTTATACCCCAGGCTTAACAGAGTTAGTAGGCAAACCCGGCTTTGTTCCAATAATGGAATTCTATTTTAAAATAATTCAAAATCTTTCCAAGTTCTAGCCTAACTTCATAGTATATAGCAGGTGACTTCAGGAAATTCCTCAATCCCTCTGGTTTATTAATTGAAATGAGAATACCTGTATCAGTCTTACCACATTAGGTAATAAATAATGATCTAGGAAGTAATTAGGCTTAGGGAAAGGGTAGAAACTGAGTCAAATGCCTTAGTACTAATTAAGATGAAATGTTAGGAGATTGTGGTTGATGGATGTCCAAATGAAGATAAGTATCCTCTAAATCTTACCTCGCTGTCCATTTTCATGTAGTTGTAGATAGCTTCTGAGTGTCTTCTCTCCAGAAATTCTCAATCTTGGATCAACTGGCCTGGGAGTTGCATTTTTCCCCTTGTGTGTTGTGGAGTTATAAACAGTGAAGTCATGTTACCATGACCCAAAATAAAGTTATTCTCTATCATTTCAAAAAATGGGAAAACCCACCCGGGACCCCTTCTGTCCCTCTCTCAGACAGAAGCTTTCTTTCTCTCAATGAATATATTCTGCTCTAAAAAAAAATGATTCTGTCAGTGAAAAATGCCATAAAACAAAAGATCCTCTACACAGATACTAGGACAATGGTGTGGGTGAAGAATGATTGCTATAATACATTCTTGATGTTGGATAATGTGAGGTTCCATGTTCCTGAGCTGCTTCTCAACTATGACCAAATCTAGAATCCATTAAACTTTGTCAGATTGTCTGCTATATTTCAGGGTCTGCACTGGACAGATGACTATGTCATTAAATCATCATTAAAATTCTATGTAGCAGACATGGATTCTCATTTGCAGGTGAGTAACCAGACTCAGAACACAGAAAGCGGTTCACCCGAAATCACAGAAATGATAAAAGAATGAGGTAAATTTTAGACTCAGCTTTTCTGATGTCAAAATCAGTTCTATTCTCTGCAACAGAGTGCTGAGAAGAGCAGCGGCACAGAAGAGGTAGCTACCATATGGACAACACATATTTTTCATATTGAAATAGTTAAATCTCTTGTTACGAGAATGGCCTATAAATAAAAAAGGCTTTTCCCCCCATATTACTCTGTGGCAGATCCTTAGAAGTCCTGATTCTATTTTTGATTCTTTATGTTTTCCTAGTGACTGAATTCCTGTATAATTAAAATAAGAAAAGCAAAGAAAAAAAACAGAAAATATTCCTTGGAATTTCCTTCATGCTCTGTTCCCAGCCTGTGTGTATTTCTTCATGTGTTTTTTAAAGGTTGCATTGACTCAGCAGCTGGATAGCCAACTACGTGACAGTTCATCTCTGGTTTCCATTACCCTTGATTAATGCCAGGGATCGTGTTTATGCTGTGAGTCTACACACCAGTTAGGGGGTCAGGGAATTTGGTCCCAGCTCTGATAAAAAAAAAAAAGAAGAAGAAGAAGAAAGGGAGAAAGGGAGAAAGGGAGAAAGAGAAAGTAAGAAAGAAAGAAAGAAAGAAAGAAAGAAAGAAAGAAAGAAAGAAAGAAAGAAAGAAAGAAAGAGAGAGAGAGAGAGAGAGAGAGAGAGAGAAAGAAAGAAAAAGAAAGAAAGAAAGAAAGAAAGAAAGAAAGAAAGAAAGAAAGAAAGAAAGAAAGAAAGAAAGAGGAAAAGAAATGCAGGCATAGGGTGTGTGGAGAGGAGGGGACCAAGCAGAATAATCAGGAGTTGCAGATATTTTACTGTCCAGGACCAAGGTAAGGGCCAGAGGGAGGAGGGATCCTCAGTCCTGGGTTCCAAGTGAAAAGTGTATCTTTCCCTGTCTGTGATGGCTGCCAGATCCTATTCAGGACTACCCTCAGGAGAAGATGATAGAAGTCAGAGCAGAAAGTAGTGTCCTTGCCAGATCAGAGGGAGGTCACAACCATCATTCAATTAATGAATGAGCCCCTCTGCTAGTCACAGGTTCATTATAACTGAAACTCAGAGTGGGCAGATAGGGTGTTGGGGGATAAATGAATTGCTAAAAGGCTGCTCTGGAAGGGTACCAAACCTATGATTGTTTCATGGGTACCAATTCTTTTCATGATTTATGCAGTCATTATACCTCAAGGTTGGTATGGACCTCGAATGTCATCTAGCCCAGCCCCTGGTCCCTGTTTGAATGTCTTCTATCATGTCTCACTGAAGATCATGCCTGGGTAATTCTAAGAAAGAACTAATTACTTCCGAAGGCACGCAAGTTCATTTTGGCAGCTCTAACTACTGTATTTGAAAAACCATTATTCATTAATTCAACAAATGTTCATTAAGTGTTAACTAATTGCCCAAGTTCTAGTTTGGATACTAAAGAAAAGCAATAAACAAACACCCACTTCCCCCACCCCATGTTCTCGTTCTCTCTCCCTCTCCCTCTCCCTCTCCTTCTCTCTCTCTCTCTCTCTCTCTCTCTCTCTCTCTCTCTCTCTCTCTCTCTCAATACTGAAAATGGAAGCAGAACCTTCACAGTGATCTACATCCCCAGTCCTCCTCTGCTTTTATGGACAGGGTCTCTTTAAGTTGCTAAACTGCTCAGCCTGGTCTTGTCTGAAACTTTCAATCCACCTCCTTCAGCCACCCAAAATACTAGGGTTAAGGGAAGCACAGTCACACCTGGATAAAATCCTTATTCTTACAGTTTACTGGCAAAACACAGCCTTACTTCAATTTCTTCCCCAGTGGGTTACTTACGATACCTTGAGTACCATTAACAGGGTTGGTAAAAACCCTTATTCTGCCTTATGAATATTTGAACACAGGATAGTACCCTATTTGGTCAAATTATCCTTAGCTACATTTTAAAAATATTTTCTTCTGCCTTTTTATTTATTTTTTAATTAAGTGTATTGGTACATTTTAGATATAAATAATGATCATATTCATCATTGGAAATTTGAATCCATACATAATATATTTTGATTCCTATTTCTTTTCCTCAATCTTATCTCCTCCCTATTTACAAATCTTGGTTTCTATTTTATCTTCATTTTTTAGCGATTTTTTTCCTTTTCCCTTCCTTCCTTTCTCCCTTCCCCCACCCTAGTTCCTCTTTCCTTTTGGACAGTTTCTTCAAATTTCACAGTATCTACTGTACATTTGGGTCCTTATTTACTCTTTCAGTTTATCACACCAGGGAGATAATGCAATGTTTACACATGTGAGTCTGATTTAATTAAGTTAAGCCTATGGTCTCAAATTGCATCCATTTATGTAGAAACGCCTCATGTTTATCCTTCTTTATGGCACAGTAGTGCTCCACTGTATAAAAAAAATCACATCTTCTCTATCCATTCCTTGGTTGATGGGCATCTAGGTTGTTTCCATGTATATTATCTGACCATAGTGCAATGAAATTGCAAATCAATGGCAAAGAAACCACAGAAACTACATAAACACATAGAAAATAAGCAACACTCTCCTGAACAGCCCATGATTTACAGAGGAAATTAAAGAAGAAATTAAGCAGCATCTATAATTAAATGATAATACCAGTACAACATTCTGGAATGTATGGGACACAATGAAAGCAGTCCTACGAGGGACCACAGGAAAACAGAAGGAGTTCAAATAAACAACTTAATGTTGAACCTTAAGCTTCTAGATAAGGAAGAGGAAATCCAACCCAAAGTTCGCACCAGAGAATTAAAAAATCAAAGCAGAAATTAATGCAATAAAGACTAAGAAAACAAAACAAAGAATCAATGAATTGAGGAGTCAAAATATTAAAGAAAAGCTACATTTTCAAGGCTCTTCAATACACTGGTTCCAAGTTTCTGAACTTGTAATTTGTTCATGTTCACATATTAAAACACAATGCTGAGTCAGTAAGGTAGTCCACAGAGGGCTGAGCAGCTCAGAGCCAAGTAGGGCCCCATCATCTCGTTCTAATTCTCAGGACTTCCTTAGTACAATCTCAGTTTACACTGTCACTTTTGATGTCATAAGTCACCACTGACTCCTCCAAAGCTCTCTACCATTTTTGATCCTATTGTTATGCTAAGGTAAGGTATTCCAATTCTAATTCCAACTCCAATTCCAATTCCAGTTCTAATTCCAATCTGAATTGGAAAGAGGTTCTCACTATTCAGCGATAATCAAACCACTGATGAGAGATGCTACTGAAAATCAACTTTGAGATCCCTCAAAGATATATAAATTTACCCAGCCTAAAGACCACAAATGTGCCTAGAAAGAGCTATTATTTTCCTCCATTGAATAAGAAGTTGCAGATCCTAGTGCAAAAATCAAGTCTAACCCCCAGCTGGAGTATCCAGACTTGAGCAGGCAGAGGCTGCTTGTCTAGGACAATTCTACTTAAGGCATTTTGGGCATTGCTGATTTACAATCAGCTCCCCAAATGCATGGGCTCCACATGAGTAGATTCAAGCAAAAACATTCAGAAAAAAATGCATGTGTGCTGAACGTATACAGACATTTTTCTTGTCATTATTCTCTAAACAACAGTATAGCTACTATTTACATAGCATGCACATTTTATGAGGTATTTTAAGTAATCTAGAAATGACAGAACGTATATGGCAGAATGTGTAACTTACATGTCAATATTGTGCCAGTTTATACACAGGATTTGAGCATCTGTGGATTTTAGTACCCCAGGGAGTTCCTTAAAACCCACTCCCCATGAATACGAAGGGACAACTGTACATTATTTCATTTAATCTTCACAACAACCCTTTGAAGTAAGTACTGATTTTATTAGTACCTTGCTTTCTGGTTGACAAAGAATAAACAAGACTTACTGAGATTAATAACTTGCTCAAAATCAGACAGATTTTAAGGCTGAGATTAAACTCAAATACGGGCTAATGAATGTGCAAGGCACTTAAAGCTGTCCAAATAGTTGAAATGTGTAGTGGATAAGAGCGAGTAAGATGATGAAGAATAAAGAATCACTTTTACAAACCATTTAAATTTTTGTTTAGCATTTTATTTAATATACAAGTGTGATTTTTTATGGTCTTCCTGTATAGGGGAATAAAAGGTTAGACACGTATGTCCTATACCTCCCCTCACCCCTTGTAATAAAGGAGACTACACCTTATGCTTTTTAGATCTTTCTAACTATCTAGAATAGAGTCTGGTTTGAAAAAAATCAGTACAGCTCAGTAAACATGGCTATCAGCAATATGAAGATGATTAAAATATGACTCCAGCCTTCAAGGAGTGGAAGAGGCAGAGTTAGATACGGTTAAGTTCAGTGTCATTAGGAAAATGATAAAACTATTCATAGGATGCTTGGAAGCACACAAGGGCACTAAATATTTATGCTTAATGAATAGTTGTGGCCTGAGTGTGTGGGAGTGTTTGGAGATGTAAAGCTGGCATGAGACATACAAACATAGAGTGTGATATTGAAGAGACCACCTAGAATTGCTTCATTTATGAGCAGCCCTGGTTCTGCCCCTGTTTTGCTAAGTGAACTTGAATAAGTAAATCTTTTCAGAATCTATTTCTTCTTTTCACAAAGTTGGGAATTAAGCAACCACATTTTTTCTTGAAAACTATTTTTAAGAAGAATAGTTTTACTATTCCCTTGGTTCTCCTGTTTTCCTTCACACTGTGTGTCCCTGAGGCATATAGTATGGACCCAAGAGTCTATTTTGGCTAAAGGACAGAAGAGGAAGGGAGAAAGAGGGCTGAGCCCAGACGGGACCTTGGAGAACAATGTACAAGCAATCAGCATGCTGCACCTCCACATCCTCCGTGTACAGAGATGGAGCCATCCTGAAGCCCTGGGACTTCTCTCAGCATTCCCTGACAGCTGAGTCCTGTCTTCCATTCACATTGGTTTATAAGAGAAAGAAATTTCTGTGCTATGTGTAATATTATCTGTCTCATTTTTAAAATGAGACTAGAATAGCACAACTCCTCCCTCCACGGGAAACCCTCATGGTGCTATTTTAATTATGTGATGAATTACACCCTGTGAGCCATTTTCATAAATCAACTGGATAGTACTCGGCAGGAGGCAATTTGGCAGTAGAGGTATGGACTCTAAAAATCACCTTAAAGATGAAGAGGAGAGACAGAAGGACCAGAATGAAACCTCAGAAAAGAGTTTAGGCTTCAACTGGCAAGAAAAGTTAGAGCAACATTGAAACTGCTCCTTCTCAGAGCCTGGTTATTGTTGGCAAGTGCCAGAGGTTCTACAGCAAAGACCTCCCATGATGTCCAGCAGGAAAAATGAAAAAGATGAGAGTCTGTGGGTGTTTTCATCTTAATTAGTGCTATTTATAGCATAGAGATTGCTGTGTTTATGTGTGTACATTTTCTTCCTCAATGGTCATCATCAGCTTTTTTGGTCTTCTCATTACAAAAACAGAAAGACAACCTACTTACTTCTGGTTAGCACTCATCTGAGAATTCGAAAACCTCTGCTGAGTCAGGTAGAGATTAAGCTGAGTCTTAAGAAGCTAGCCTTTTGAGACTCTGCCACTTCTGACCCGTGGAGATGGAAACTGCTGACCTGCCCTGATGCTCTGGGAAGGAAGTCTCTGGAGTCAGCCTGGACTGTGACCCAGGTCTCAAGAGTCAGGAAGAAGAAATAAGCCTTCCAAGGCAGTGGCAGATGAGTCTATAAACTTAAGGAAACATCTGGGTAGCAAGCCACATACATGTGTCTTCTCTCAGCATCTCCAGCCAGGTCTGCAAAGAGGAAAGAAGTGACAGTGGATGTACTGCCGCCAGCTAAAAGGTAGTCTAGACAAGGAAGAGGATATCTGAATGCTAGTGCTAACTACTATCACAAGTTAGGGTCCTGACCAAGTCATTTTTCTTCTTTAGACCTCAGCTTTCCTTTCTATAATATGAAGCAGCTTGGAATCAATGGTCTCTGGGAATGTTGGCTGTGTTTACATTTTATGAATCAAGGAGGTCTGGGAGAAGAACTACAAACTGCCTTACACACTATTTATTAAAAACTTCTTTGGTTGAATCTTTGGATTTTTCAGTAGGCCTTTGTCCACTGGTCTATGGAGTAGTACCTGATTCTAGGAAAAAGGAAGGGAAAGTGTTGGTAGATGGTTAAATCTGCCCAAATTCCAGAAGCACCAAGTATGAGCATATTTAATATGGAAAACACACATCATGGAAAAGGCACACGTATTAGTCACTTTCTTATTACTGGGACAAAATGCCCAATACCTGTAACTTAAGGGAGCCATTCGTTTTGGTTCACAGTTTCAGTGGGTTCGGTCTATGGTTAGCCAGCCCCAATACAAAAACAGCATAGTGGATGGCCCAGCAGAGAAAAACTGCTCACATCACGGTAGTCAGGAGGCATAGAGAAAAGGGAGGACCTAGGGTTGAGAATATATCCTTCCAAGTCACACTCCCAATGGTCCACCCTTTCTGATCAAGTCATACCTCTGAACATGAAATTTTTGAGGAACATTCCAAATCAAATATAATGTCCATGTCTGGCCTCCAAAAGGCTTATGTCTATCTCATTATGCAAAAGGCATTTAGTCCATCTCTAAGAATCACTATAGACTTAACAGTTCCAGCACTACTAAAATGTTCAAGTCCAAAATCTCCTCTGAAACTCAAGGTAAACTCTTTGGTGTGAGCCCCTATAAAAATCAAAAAAAAAAATCAAACTCTTCCAACATATAGTGGCAAAGGGCAAATGTTCTCATTCCAACAAGGAAGAATAGGGGAACTGACAGAAATTGGGCCAAAGCAAGACTAAAACTCAGCAAGGAGATAATAAATCCTATAGCTGTATGCCCAGCATCCAGGGCAGGCTGTAGTGAGATGCGAGCTTCAAAGGGCATCAGCAGCCCTGTCTCTCCAACACTGCTTATATCAGTTCACATGTCTCTCTCCCAGCTCAGCTTTGTGCCCTACCTGCAGCTTTTTTCAGAGGTGTTCCATGTTTCTGGCATCTGCAACTTCCTGGGCTCTTCACTGCATCACTGGACTCATTCTCACAGTTTCATTAACTGCCCTTTCAATGATTGTGGGTTTGTCATGCTGTTTTATCTGAACTCCCAGGCCTTCTTCTGAAATCTAGGTGGAAGCACCTATGATCTCTTCATTCTTGCATTCTTCATATCTGAAAAACTAGATTACATGGATGAAGCCAAAGTCAGTTGCTAACTTGAGCAGTATCCAGGCCCTCTTAGACCATAGCTATAGTGATCTCTGAGTGCCTGAATGGTTAATCTCAGGAATACACTTCCTTAGGCATCCCAGGAAATATTTTCTCAAATGAAAGATTTATGGTTTTGCACACTTGAACCTACAATGGGCAAGGTATTGCTGATTCTGAAATGCCCTCAAAGCATCTTTCTTTTTGTGCTTGTACAAATTATTTGGCTCCTTTTTAATGCTAATCTTTTCAGCAGCCCAGCTCTCCTTTGCCTCAACTTTACAGGTGCTTCCTTTCTGGTAAAACTGTAATTTTTCCATTTCGTTAAGCTCTGTTATTTGCTCCTGATTTTTACTGTATATATGACTAAAAAAAGATGGTATTTCCCAAACCATAGCCTGAACACTGGCCTGCCTTAAAGTTTTTTCCACCAGATTAATTAGTCCATTATCCTTTACATCAGTCTCCCACACTCTCAGCACATGGGCAAAATGTAGATAAATTTTCTGCCAGAGTGCAGCACTTGTGGCCTCTATTCTAACTGCCAATGGAGTCCTTGTTCCAACTGAAGCCTTCTGAGCCTGGACTGTACTGTTCATATTCCTACCAGCATTCTGGTCTTCTGAGTTCCAACTAGTATAACAAATCAAACACTGCTCACAACATTTTAGAGCTTCTTCTCCAAGCATTTACAAACTCATCCTGCAAACTAGTTCCAAAGATCATGTACAATATGGTCAGATACAGTCACAGCAATGGCCCCACTCTCAGTACCAATTTTGTGTATTAGCCACTTTCTCAACACTGGGACAAATCTCCAACACTTGGTAGTTTAAAGGAGAAGAGGTTTATTTTGGTTGTTCTTTATACCACACACGAAGCACTAGTGGTTCCAATATCAGCACCAGTTTCTTGACCTCTCCATACCCCAATCCTGACTGTTTTAGTCACTACACAGTCTCTAAGTGTGCTTTGTCTTTTCCTTGGACAATGTTGTCAAAAAGAAAGATGAAAGATAAAGGATCAGAGAGAAAGAATCTTGAGAGTTTACTGACTAGTTAAATAAGAGATGAGAGAAGGAAAAAGTGATGAAAAGGTAGACAGGATGAAAGGAGAAAGAAAAGATAGGAGAGAGGAAGAGAAGGAAAAGAGAAGGTAAGAAAAAGGAGAGGTAAGAGAAGAAAGAAAAAGAGGGAAAGAGAGAGGGGAAAAAGGAAGAAAGGGAGAAAGAAAGAAAAAGAAAGGAAGAAAGAGAGAGAGAAAGAAGGAAGGAAGAAAGAAAGAAAGAAGGAAGGAAAAAGAAAGAAAGAAAGAAAGAAAGAAGAGAGAGAGAGAGAGAGAGAGAGAGAGAGAGAGAGAGAGAGAATGAATGAAAAGGAACAACAAAAAGAAATAAATTACATATTCACATGGAAGTTCTTCCACCCAGGAAGGACAAGCTCATTCTGTGTGCAGAACCTCAAAGCAGGCTGAACCCTCCTCCAGGTCCTGCCTCCCCTCTTGCACAGCTCTCCCATAACTTCTCACATCTCCCCATTCGGTATTTGAGTAACCATTTGTGTAAATGAATAGTGCCTTCACTGTGTACTTACCCAGATGTAAATACTTCTTACCATCATGCTAACTGCAGATAGTCTTCATTCTGTCCCCTTTAATTTTTTTAGAAAGAAAATAATTTTTAAAAACATTATAGCAAACTATTTTTCCAGAGACCAAGCAACCAACAACTGAATCTTCTGACCTGGAGCAGAGTTGAGAAGAGGTGGAAGAAATACCAGCTGTGCTATAGAATAGCATATATGAGCTATGGTATATACTCTTACTTACTGTAAGGAGAGCCCCCAGCAATTCACTGCACTACTGTTAGGAATTTGGCTCATGCCAGCCGGTTTGCTTCAAGACTTTGCTAACTCTTTTGTGGTTCCCATATGCTGAGAAAGCCATTCTTTAAGAGGGAAGCTGTTATCCATTCCTCGAATTATGCAATCATCAATTTGCAAAACCATAGACCATCTCTGTCCTGCCAGATTGCATCTGACCCCAAACAATTAAGGGACCAATGCCGGTCATTTGTATGACATTTTGGATCCCCAAAAGAAATATTAAAAAACAAATCACTCATCCTTGAAGGATTGGCTC
This sequence comes from Dasyprocta punctata, assembly GCA_004363535.1. NCBI lineage: Eukaryota > Metazoa > Chordata > Mammalia > Rodentia > Dasyproctidae > Dasyprocta > Dasyprocta punctata. Next base: position 26,954 of record RJWM01001581.1, read on the forward strand.
AAACAATCTCATAGCAATTTTTCAACTCTGTTAGTGTACAGAATGCTTGCAAATCTCTTCTGACATTAGACCCAGGCCATTAATGATATATCTGATAGAAACTGCCCAAAGGAATTCAGTATGAAAGCCCAGGAATTTGACCCAAACTTTAAAACACGACAGCCTGATTTTCTTTTAGCCCAGCCTAATGTTTTTTTCTAGTTATTCTTTGTCTAACTGACTTGGAAAGAGCTGGTCTGATTTTAGAACAGTTCCTTTAGTTGGGGGCAGGTAAGCTTTACTTCAAGAAGCAGACTTTAGAACAGTTCCTTTAGTTGAGGGCAGGTAAGTTTTGCTTCAAAAACAAAGAGACTCCATATATTCAGATATTCCTCTCCCCAAACTAAGGCCTTTCTGCACACAGCACTAAATCTGGGCCATTCACTCTCCATAGCTTCCTTGTCAAAAACTGGAGACTTTAACAGATAGAAGCACAAGGAGCAAGGGCCTTTAATGATACCGAGATAGCTCTCAAATATGACTTTCAGACTTCTAACCCTCTGATCTCTATGTTTTCTACACTCTTGATTCTCAGGAAGCTAGGTGCTCCATTTAATGTCCCCTGATTCCTAATACAGACTTGTGTCTATAAATATACATTCTTCCTTTTTTTTTTTTTTTTTTCTTGTCCAAGACTTCCTATAGTTCTGAATCAGCAGTTGCCCACATCTGGCATAAACACGACTATTTTTTCAACTTGTCACTTCCTAGTTTTCTGAAAGATGACAGATTCTGCCAATTCCAGCAATCCTCCTAGTTTTTCTGCCATTGCTTTAGAAAAGTAAGGCTCAGGGAAACACTGTCAAATCACTTCTACTATTCTTTTAGCGATGGTACCCACTCCATGATTTAGTATAGCTCTCGCTTGTCTCTCTAACACTTCTCTCTCATTCTTTCATTGACCTGAGAAAGGAGCCCTTGATTTGAGACACAAATATTTTCAGCTATGAGCTTTCTCACTACAGTGTTGGCAGCAAGAGTTCTTCATTTTTTCCCTTAGGTCCAAAGTAGGTTTGATCTCTTAATGATCTGCAGAGCAATGAGGTAAAGGTTTGCCAGCAATTTGAATAGTCCTCCAGCTGGTTTTTCTGTTACTTTTCTATTCTGTAAGATTTTTCTGTCTTCTGAGATAGCTTGATCCTTAGGGAGAATGGAGCCAAACACTCACCCTATGAGTCAGCCCCCACACCTCATGTTTTATGAAATTATGGCTATGCTGAGACACTGCACATTCATTCTTCTTAACATCAATACTGAAGTATTGCTGAGAACTGGGCAAAGCTCCAACCAGTGAGAGATAAAGAAGTTACTTGAAGGATATGTGAGTCAATGTCCAAATTAGAATGATGATAATATTGTTTCTTGGTATGTAAGTCATATCTGCTTCCCAGGAACTACCACTGCATTAAATATGTCTAGTAAGCAAGAAGATATTTAATGCTCAGCTAAAGGATCCCTGACTTCACAAAAAAAGTGTTAGTTCTACATTTAAGGACATCTTTAGAAAATGAGCAGACCCTTAAGACTATAAAGGAATCTGAGAAATATCATAGTCAGTCATGCTAATTTTCTTAAATTTTCGTTTTCACTTAGTCCTTGTCCATCATTCCTTGATCTTTATGGCTACATTAAAATGACCTACTGTGGCCTGCAAGAACAGATATGATCTGGTACCTGTCTGTATCTCCAAACTCTTCTGCTTCCCCTTTCCATCTCTCAATGATTTTTTTTTTTGATCAGGGTGGCCTAAGACATAAAGTATTCTTCCCTACTGGGGTCCTTGATAATCTCCACATATGCTTTTCCCTCAACCTAGGGAGGTTCTACCACCTCCCTAAAATATTATATAACTCTTAGTCATTCTTAAACTGGACAGGTTACCATATTTCCACAGAAAATGTCCTCTGTGGCCTCCAGACTAATTCACACCTGGTGAGTATCTGTAGTTTTGCTTCCCTGAATCCATTTAACCCTCTGTTAATAGGCTAGCTCCAACCTTTCTGGGTAACTACCACCCCACACTCTTAGATCACCCATCTCATTTGGGTGGGACTCCACTGTTACACATGTCTAGGCCAGATGGTGACTCACATGGAGTTGAGCTCATGGCCCTATCAGACCTTCAGACCTTTGTACCTAATCTTCATTTTATAGCAGATTCTTTGCCAAGAAAAGCAATAGTCTACTCTTCCAACTGTAGACGTGATTTACTATTTCTCAATTGGTTCTAAACTAGGGCATGGAAAAAGGGAGATACTATCCATTTTCCCCATGAACTGCAAGGTTGGAAACCACCAGGGTTTCCAGACAAGGATTTGCACTTAAATAACTCCAATAGAACCTATAGAAGAAGACTCCCAGTAGTGCCTGGATTGCATGCTGTAGACTATACACTTTAGCAACTATGAGTATTGTGGGGTTTTGACCTTTACTATGAGGGCTGGTTAATATAGAAGTGTGGGCTTTAGAAGTAAACTACATGGAATTTTGACCTTTTGAAGTCACTAGGTTATGGCAGCTTTTTTTGCAGCTGAGTAGCTTTTCATAACACCCATGGACCTTAGCAAAATGCCAAATAAATGGGCATAGGGGTCACTTGTTAAATGCATTCAAATTGTGTTAATGCTGGCAAGGATTTGTTCAAATGAAAAAGAGAGTCTTTCTAATATATACATGTGGACCTTGTGGCAGAATAGGGAGGAGCTGGGACAGTGTTAAAGAAGAGATGCTAAGAATAGTCATTTGCTGCTTCAACTGTGTTTCTCAGTGGAGAAAGTAGGTCTAGACTTTAAAGTTTAAGGTACATACTTTGTGCTTGTGCTAAAAAGCACTATTGTATGAGATGCTAGGCTTAAACATTTAACACAGAAATAGTTAGTCCCAGATCCAGTATCCATAACTAAGTGCATCATCTATTTTGAACATTTTTTACAGCTAAGAAAGGGAAATTTGTAAAGAGTAACTTTGAACTTATGTGGCTTATCCCCATCTTAAAAGACATAGCTTAGTTAATTGCATAAATTTAACAAAAGGCTTTAGACTTTGGAGTTCTAACCTACAATTTCTCTCTTGGGAGAGTAGTAGATTGTTTTAACAAAGAAAAAGAAATTACAATCTTATCTTGGAATGATATGAAGAAAAGCTATCAATGAAATAACTGTTAATCTGAAGGCAAGACAAGAAATATAAACACCTATGTCTAAATTGTTTGCTCTCTAGGAATCAAGTCTGCTCAAAAAATCTAAAAGGAAGTAGAATACCTTGGGAAAAGAGAGAAAAAAAAAACTGAGATGTTTGAGTCATACAAATGGAATAGAGCAATGAAATATTAAGGGGAAATATGTCCCAAAATAGAAAAAAGCAAAAGAGTGTGGGTAGTATTTCCTTTCAATATTATAGTGGAGCATTGCTTAATAGGTTCACCCAAGAATTCTCCAATTTTCTCAGAGAATTAGATTTTCCTTTTACAATTTCATTAGTACCTAGACATTTTGTAGTTTCAGGTTAATTTACATACCTTGATGTGATAGAAAAACAACCCCACCAGTTAGTTTTATTGTTCTGTAAGTCATCGACCAATTGCTAATCATTCTAATTGGGGTTTTCTTGTTTGTTTTTTTAATGGCTATCAAATACCCAGTTCATCAAAGCTGCCTCCTTTAAGCCAGTTTAACCACGTGACTAGTTCCTGAAATGATGAGTTAAAATGTGAGACAAGACGTCTTTCTCTATCTGAATAAGTATTGCGTTCTTACCATTTTGAAAATTACTTTTCAGCAGATTTGGACATGGCATTGAGATGGCCACATAAAGTAACATTCCACAGTCAATTAAACCTTATCACTTACAACTGTATCTCATGGATCCTTCAAGTCAAGAAAGTCTTTTCTGGGTTCCTGGAGTGATCCCAAACAGCACCTACAACTTAACCTGCTTTGACTATCTGACGCACTTTCTGTCTGTCTGTCTGTCTGTCTTCCCCATGACTTGATGTCTTTGTTTTTGTTTCTTTACTTGGCCAAGGTTTGCTCTGAGAACAAGTTGTGTATACCTTTACTGTTACACCCCAAAGCTGGCAATGATTGGGATTCTAGTGTCATCATCTGATCACTGGTTGATGTCTCAAATGATGGGATAATAGAGAATTTGATTTATTATTTTTTATCTTTTTGCCTGCTCATGAGCTCAAATAACTATCACATGTCTTCTGCAAAGGAAAGAAATTTTAGAGATTTAATCTAGTGGGCATTGTAAACATACTTTGATTCAGGGTTGAAGTTATAAAACTGAAGCTCTCAGTTCTTCTGTGTAATTATAAGTGAGGAAAGCCTGCAGCTCCCTGTGTATGAATGTGAAACTTTCTCCTACATCTGAAATGCATCAAGAAACTAGATAAAGGCAGTAGATATACAAAATGAACTATTATTCAGCCATAAAAAGAATGAAATCCTGTCATTTGCAACAAATGAACTGGAACTCATTATGTTACATGAAATAAATCAGGAACATAAAGACAAATACTTAATGCTCTCACTTATATGTAGAAGCTAAAAGTTGACCTCAGAAAAGAAGGAATAGAATTGTGGTTACCAAGTCTGGGGAAGGGAGAGACAAAGACAGGACATCTAGTGAGACAGTGCTATGGATGAAGAGGAAGACTAATATCTAATGTTCTGTAGCACAGTAGACATCTTTGGCAGGCTTTCATTGAAAGTTTTCATTTTCCCTTCAAGACTGATTAGGTCACTTTTTACTTTTCTGAGTTTTCAGCTGAGTCCAGATGACCTTGGACTCATGCATTTTATTTAGTGCACATATATGCACACACTCATGCACCAGTACACAAAAGAAAATTCATTTCAACCCCCCATCCACAGAGACAAAATCTTACTGGAACAGCAACTGCAGCTGACTACTCTGAATGAAACCAGAACAGAAACAGAAGACAGATGAGACTATCAAGGATTGATCATGTCCTCCTGTGTCCACAGAGGGGATGGCATCAAGCAGGCTAACAAGTTAACTACAGGGAAAAAAAAAAACTAGGCAGGCCTATCTTTTTTGAGGGCCTGGTCCAGTCATATTCCAACTCCTCCCAGGGTCCAATGAAGTTTCCACTGTCACACCACTGGGGCTCCCTGACCAGACTACTGAGGAGACTTCAGATGGCAGAGTCAGAGGGCCTGCCTTCTCATCTACAGGTCAGAGGTGAGGGGATCCCCACTGTGATCAGTGGGCCTCCATCTGTGACCTAAATCAGTGTCTTCCCGGCCAATGCACCAAGAAATGTTGCAGCAATCTGATATCAAACTGAATGAAAGACTCTTTGCACCAAGGAGTTAGTAGGCAACTTTTATTATGCTAGCAGGCTGATGGATATCAGTTCCAAATCACCAGCCCCAACTGAGAGTGAAACAAAAATTTATAAACATTTTGTGAGCAGAAAGTACAAAGGCTGATAGCAGGTTGTCATATAATTGGTTACATAAATCAAATTGTATGTTATCAAGCAGGTTTGTTCTGGGCAGGTTAGTCAGAGGGGTTGTTTATTACAAGGTGGAGAAAATTGGGGGGGCTGGGGCTGAGAGGGTGGTTGAAACTAAGCATATCCTTGACTCAGTTTATCTCAGTTATCCTTGAAAATAGAATATGTTTATATGTCAGAGAGTACAGGCAGCCCAGATGGATGCGATCAGACTGAGTCAGGTTAGACTGCCTCTAAGTTGCAGCTGATATGGTCAGTCAAGGGTAACTGAGTCTAATGGTCAAACTATGTGGTGGGTGGGGTGAGCACATCTTGTCTTAACAGGGTATCAGACTTCATTTTTAACTTTTCTGTCACAGAGAAAGTTTTATTCAATGGATGTATTTATGTAACATGATTTTGTATATCAAGGAAAACATGGAAGTGGTTTTGTCCTAAACTAAAACTTTTCCAGAATACTACAAAGGATAGTGAAATCAAAATCTGAATCTATAAAAAAAAAGAATGCATACATAAAGTTGTAAAAAATTTTCAGAAAGTAAATTTTATGAGTCTTGTTTAATTGCAAACTTCAACCTGACATGATAAAAGCAATAAAATGTGCTAAAGTTTTGACAAAGTTTGTTGCTTTGGTAGATAGATTTATATTTTTTTATTATTTATTTATTTATTTTTGTCTTTTTGAGACAGGGTCTTGCTATGCATTTCAGGATGGTCTTGCACTCACTTTGTAGCACAGGCTGGCCTCAAACTTGCAATGATCTGCCAACCTCAGTGCCCTGAGTGCTGAGATTACAGGTATGTGCCACCACATCCCACTAAGATAATTCTAAAGGCAACTTGTTTGAATCTTTATTGCCAAGTATTTTGTTAATTAAAAACTAGAATTTGACCGTCACTCTGTTAAAATTACAGTTTATGTTTAAGTATTTAACTGCCTTTAAACAACAGATTGTAAATATTCTTTGCCACCTATGTAATTGGCCCAACAATAGACACTTCCTTTCTCAATACAGTATTTTTGCCACTTAATCTGTTTACTTTTTCTTTTCTTCTCTGATTATTACAAATAAACAAAAAAATCCTTATTTCTGAACAAAAGGAAGTTCCCTATATTTGTACCATCTTTCCCTATATTTATCAATTTTACCATCAGTTTGCAAGGTGGACTAGCAGGCTGGGAGCACAAAGAAGAGCTGATTTTGCAGTTCAAGTTCAAGGAAATCTACTGGCCGAATTCCTTCTTGCTCAAAGGAGGTCGGTCTTTTGTTCTGTTCAGGCGCTCACCTGATTAGATGAGTCCCACCTACATTGTTGCTTTGCTTTACTCAATGTTCATCTTATCCAGGAACATCCAGAATAATGCTCAACCAAATATCTAGACACCTTGGTCCAGGGAACTTAGCCAAATTTAACCAATACCTATTGTTTTTCAGACACCCATTGATATATCTTAAGCCACTAAGAAAACTTTGATACTCTGAAGACTCTTTTGAATTTGTTTTCCTAACCCTGTATACCAAATTTAAAATACAGGATTAATTTACACCTAAATAATTTGAGGGATTCCTCCAAAAGCCCTGGGCAATCACAAATATTTTTTCTTTCATTTTATAAAAAGACAAATATTGAAAGTGAATGGATATATTTGTTATGTGTTGTATATCTTAATCAGTTTAGTGATATTTCCAGAGCTGCTTCGGAAGAGTGGTTAGATCAAAGGATATTTCCAGGTAGGTAAAATGACATTGAAATAATGTTCAGAGACTGTACCTTTTATGATCCAGAAGTACCTAAAGACATCCTACTGTCTTCACTCACCCCAATATGTTCTTATCTCACAAAACTGTTGATAAAGACTTTGTCCCTCAATGGAAAACTTTATGGTCCTCCATTTGGATGTTGTTGGAGACAACACAGTCTACGGTTAATTTCACATCAACAGCAAATATCTTCTGATTTCCTCTGATGCTTACAGGAAAGCTGGGAGCCTTTCTTGTCAACAGAAAAGGACAGTCTTGGTCTCATGCGAGGAATCTACCAAGTACTTTTAACTGTTGATGTTACGTGGAACAGAAACTCATAAACATGGCCTTCGGCACTTGAAACTCACAATGCTTAGTCAATTGTCAAACTGTACCCTGGGACTGGGCGGGGATTTCCAGGAATTTGTCTGGTTCAAAACCAGATGATTTCGTGAACACAAACTGCTACTTACATCCAGCTGCATGAAATTGATTGACGTGAACAGAATGAACTGATAAGGGAAACTTACCTTTGGTTGTATATGTTTATGTTTTAATGTGCAGTATTCTGCAGGAAATATGAGGAAGATCTTTCGCTTTCCTTCAAAATATATCTCAAACTTTCAGCTTGGAAACTATGCCTTGCTAACTAAAATTAAGAAGAGTTTATAATTAGCAGCAGATTCTTGTTGACCATTCAGAATTGAGAAATGATTCTGAGGCTTTGTAGACCATTTGTCACTAATCCACTCTGATGAACATACAAGTTGAACATCTCCTAATTCAAAAATTCAAAACCATTTCAAACACTGACACGACCCCTCACATGGGAAATCCCACACAATAAAACTCTGTTTAATGCAAAAAATTATCCTAAATATTGTGTAAAATTGCTTTCAGATGATAGAAGGTATACAGAAAATGCAAATGGATTTCATATTTAGAGTTGGGTCCCTTTCCCAAGATATTCACAATCTGAAAAAAATCCCAAATCTTAAATGATTTGTGGTCCCAAGTATTTTAGGCAGAGTACTCAACCTATATCTAAATAAAATATATTGATAATATTATCAAACACAAAAGCAGCCATGTATTATTTGCAGATATTGAGCACATTTGTGTTTCAATAAAACTTTATTTATGGAAGAAGTAATAGGCCTAATTTTACCCTGTGGGCCATAGTTTGTTAACACCTGGTATAAAACATCCTGAAATCTCTCTATTTGCTGTACTGATCCCTTGATTATTCCAGCACCCATCTTATTTCCAATTCTGAGATATATCGAGCATAAGATTTCTTTGGTGAATTTTTTAAGGGGTCTTTAAATGGATGAGGCTTTTCCTCCTTTCTGTCTAATTGGATGTTTTCTCTCCAGTATGGTAGAGGCTGACAAGCACTGGCATCTTCCACACAGCTGGAATTAATTAAGAGAGAAATACAGGAGCAAAACAGGAGGAGATCAAAATGTCAGTTTTACTCAAGATAAAATCTATTTTGGAGAACACAGCTGAGGTTTGTAGCCAAGTGGGCATGCTAATACTTCATTCAGAACTAGGCAGACCAACTTAGCTAATCACAAGCACATCTGGACACAGATGGGCCTGTTTGTTAGAGGTACCAGAGCAGCAAGGACATATACATTCTGAAGGAAGAGGAGGGAGACAAAGGATGATCTTGCATCCCCAGGCTCATTTCCCAAATTACTAATTGAAAAGAAACCATTTCTTCCTTGGGGAGGTTTGAGTTAAGGAACAAAGAGGTCAATAGTGTTTCGGAATTAGAGGTTTATCTGTTATATTATAGAAACCAGGTAAAAGAAGTAAAGTTTGCTCCCAATACTTAAGTAAACTTGGAAGCTTATAATCTACTGATCAAAATGTTCAGTGACTCCTCATTCCTTAAAGGGCTAATTCTAGAATCGCAAACTGGCATGACAGATGCTTCCTTCTCCAGAGCTAAAGTACTGCTGCCTAGTCTAAGTCTCCCTGCCTACTCAAATGAGTCTATTCATGGTCTCTGTAAGATGCTCCTCATATCCCTACCTGCTTGTCCTCATCTATGCCACTGCTTCCACTGGATCTATGTCTGTACTTTTAGGCCAGCTTCAGCCTTTGTGAAGAAGACTTTCTTGAGCAATCTGGCTCCCAAGATTCTCCCAAAATTCTTAGTGTCTGTGCCTCTCAGGCATTTGAGAATTATGCTGTCAGTCATTTTTGCACTATTATATTTTATCACCAAATTTAGATTTCTTTTAGTTGCTTGAGGCCTAGAAATGTTTACTAAAATCCTGTAACAACTACAGTAGCACAATAATTTTACATAATGTAGAGGCTCAAATATTTTCTCAGTGATTATATATGCTTTGGAATTATTTTTGTGGGGAATGTGAAGGTGGTCAGAGCAAAACACATGTATGCATGGAATTGTCCCAGTGAAACTCACTGACTTGTTCGGTTACTGTGCATTAATAATTATAGTAATAACTAATAACTTGTTGAATAATTAGAAATATATAACACAGGATTTTTCAATAATCCAAGCTACTCCCATAAGTGAAAAATTAAAAATAACTGTCTGCAGTCAGAAGTTGCAGAGATCCCATGGGTTTTTGTGCTGCTATTGACCCAGAACCATGAAATGGGTTTTTAGATTGGCTATTCCCAGTACTGCGGAAACACAAGCAAACTGAGCTTCCTGAGTATGTCTTCCTTCTGAGCAACTCAGATTTTAAAGTCACTTGCTTCCAGAAATAGAAATGGAACACTGTAATTCTTTCCTTCCCCTTCAGGAAAGTCTGTGAAATCATCCTTTGGTAATAATGCCAAAGTGGTTGGAAAGTGGTAGAACAACTGTACAGACAGCATATCGCTCTTCAAATAGTGTTATTCTGTGAATTATTAGTATCTTTCTTACTATATAGGCAGTCCAGTACAGATATGATACCACTATGGTAAAAGATAAAAATTCAAGAAGAATTTTGAGTTCTCACAATATTAAGAGGGGATGCTATCATTATTTACTGTGCAAAGACCAGGGACACTAGATGGGCAGGGCATTCTTGTGAAAGAAAAGATCACCCCATAGTCCAAGTGTTTTTGAATGTCTATCCATAAATTGCTATGGGTGAAAACTATAATTATTTAAGGCTGATACTTAATTACATTTACATATAAATGCCTAGAACCTAATTTTTACAGTTTTAATGCACAATTTTATATGGTCAGAATTTTCCATAAATGCAACTGCTATGTAAATCAAAGGAAAATTGCATTTTGTCTTGCATGGAAATGTTAAAAGCTATATTCATCATTCTGAGAAATTATACTGCCACTTTTCATCTTTTGAATACCCATTGCAGCACACCCATCAGATGTGGAACCATCATCTCAAGTATTTTCCCTGCTAAGCATTTTCCAGCATCATCTTTTCACAGGGGATATTCAACCTACTACTCTGACCTATTCTGATAAACACTAAATACAAACCCACTTAAACATACTGACATGATCTATAATTTTAATTTACATATTTGTGTTGAACCTTTGAAACTATGAACAGTTTAAAAGCAGACAATACCTTATTCATTCTTATACTTTAGCATCTTACACAGTATCAAATGTATGGAAATTTTAGTGAGTATATTATTTAATTTGTGAATTCATTTTATCACAAATATTTATTTAGACCTTACTATGTGAAAAAATAATTGGTGACAAATGGTAAAAATATTTCAGGAAGCAAAACAGATATGGCCTCTGACCTTATGGAACTTAAAATCTTTTTTTTTTTTTCACAGTTCCAATGTTTTATTAGTAAATGTTATACATTACATAATGAATGCATTCGCCATAAAGCGCTACTGGACCTGCTCATGAATTTGTGGTCATTTGGGAGGTGGCTGGCCTAAATTGGCCTTGGCCTGGATTTCTACCAGGCTCCACTGAGCTTGTTCACAGGGCGATGGTGTGGTCCAAGAGTGTGAGTGGAAGTCACAGTGGCCTCTTGAGGCTGGGACCCAGAACTGGTGTAACAATACCTTTGTTTCTTTGTTTCTTTCTTCCTCCCTCTCTCCTTTTCTTTCATTCTGCCCTTTTCTTTCTTTCTCCTCCTCCTTTCCCTTTTTCTTCTTTGTGCTAAAGGGAATTGAACCCAGAGCCTTCAAACTGAGGTACATTCCCAGCCTTTTTTTTTTTTTTAATTTGAGACAGCGTCTCACTACGCACTAAGTTCCCCAAGCTCAGCTCAGGTTTCCAACCCTATTGCCTCATTCTCCCAGAATGCTGGCATTACAGGTATGTGTCACCACGCCCAACTGCAGTATTCTTTTGAATAAGGTGAGTCACAAGGAGATCCCCAATTCACAGGGTAGAAAAAGACACTCCTAACCCTCAATGGAAAGAGCTGCAAACCTACACAGCAAATAATGGTTGTACAAGGAAAGGTGGCCCTTCTTGTAATCAGCTGTGCATGTAAAGACCTGAAGATTTATAGATACAACCAGACAAAGAGGAGATGGGAACCGTAGTCAGCATGTAAGGGCCACAAGGTAGGAAGAAACTTGCAACGTTTCAGGAAGCCAAGAATACCAGAATGGCACCGTGCATAGCGAGGGAAAGGGTTATGCAAAATGAGGCCGAGGAGGGGAGAGGGGCCAGCGTTGCAGAGCCCTGTACTGCAGACCATGTCAGGAATGGGAGCCTTTATCTGAGACACATGCTTTATGCAAGAGAAAGCCATGGTTGGAATGACTGACATTTACACAGGCGGTACCAATGTGCAGCCAAGGTTGAAACTCTGTGTTAGAGAAAGGCAAGACATAGGATAGGAGGATATCACATGAGAGATGACAGCAGACTGAATTAGCATGCTTAGTTGATGAATGGAATCACTGAGTGAATAACTGAATGAAGGAATGCATGCCTCAGGTAAAGGTTTAGGATTTATGGTAAAATTGTCTTGCTTCAAATCACAACCCTACCACTCACTGCCTGGTTGACTGAATATATTGTTACCTCAACTCTTTGAGAGCCTCCGTCTTCATTTCCAAAATGAAGATGACAATAATGCCTTCCTTCACCATGTGTTACAAGAACTAATGAAGTAATCCAACCAGAGCATTTAATACCATGCCACGCAAACATAGACACACAACAAACATTGAGAATTGCTAACATGATTGCAGGGATGCTGTCTTAGACAGCGCAAGATCTCATGGAGGAAGGAGGCTTATAGCCATTATTCTCCCGAAAGGAAGCTCCATTCTAATCCCAACTCCCCTTTGCACCCCAGAGTGTGCTCATGTGGTAATGATTAAGGCAAAGCCCAAGCTGGAACCAGATATAGTTCATCTCTTCCTGGCTTACCGGCAAGCCTCCTCAGGTCTGTCTGATGCTGTCATCTGGCTTCAACTTATCTGGGGGAGGACAGGGAGAAGCCAGACAGCCATGAATCTTGCTGTCTGCTCACACATGTTCGCAGTCTGGAGGATCAGGAGGAGCACCTGTCAGGGGAAATGTATAGCTCAGTAGCAGAGGCTGACGCCCTTAGACTGTCCCAAAGGCCAGGGTCAGTTAAGTCCTTCTGGAAGACAGCAAATCCCAGGCATGGCCTGACCTACCCTGTCAACTCCTGTGTAAGGCTAAGGTAAGGTCCCAAGGGAAAAGGAGGACACTGGCCATGCAGCCAGAGCTGTTTCTATGCATATGTGTGTCCTTGTGGGAACCAAGGAAAAACTCCATTCTCAAAAGGGAGGTGATCCTACACTGTGATAAGAAGGAACTGTTTTAATTACATTATATCCTTCCAAGAAGCCTTAGAAGGAAGACAAAATGTCAGTGCTTCAAAGTGGTAATAGTTACTGTCCTTGAGTGCTAAGATTTGAAATGTTTTATTTCCTTCACCCTTTTAAGTATGTCATTTTTACCAATAAGTATGTAGCATTTTTAAGAGTCATAAAACAGTGCAAATTTAAATATCAAATGTTAAGTCTGTCATGAGGTGTACCCATCTTCTTAGTGAATCAATTCTTTTTTTTAGATAACCCAGTAGTTTAATTTTGGAGGGGACAAAAGATTTCACTTAGGACTGATTCCAGTTTACTCCATTTGGATATATTAGATAAATACGTGGTCCTAACAAAGCCAGCACAAAAACGCCACTGACTTTCAGGCTTTTGCTGTCCATCATCACTCACTACTTAGAATTTTCCTCATCTATTCCTTAGGGCAATCTGTCAAGATCTGTGCCCATGGAGGAAATTAAATCTTAACTGGAACACTTCTTAGGAGTGTAGCCATATCTAGGTTATTTAGCTCAAGCTCACATCTGCAAAATGAAGGTGAATATGGTATAAAAGCCCCCATTTATTGAAAGCAAATGCAAGTGGTACTGAAGTCTATCTACAAGCACTGCCACCCTTAAACAGTCCATCTGATAACCAAGATAGTTACGGAGTATCTAACAGGCAGGTAGCACACACAGCTCAGATACAATGGGTCTGGGGAGGATTCATGCTCCTGAGCAGGACAGAGCAGGCAGGCATGAATTCATAACACTACACGGAATGAGGCATAATTGAAAACTTACTATTTCTGTAATTCTCCATTTAATATTTTCAGATCATGGGAATTAGAACCTGTAGAAAGTGAACTCTTAGATTAGGACAGACTACTGTAACATAGGAGTTCTATAACAACTAAGTGAGATATTATGCATAAAGCACTTAGTGAAGTTCTGGCAATAAGGGAAGAAATATTATGATTCCAGTCTGTGTAGCCACTTGAAGTTAACTGGATCCCTGAACTGTGGTCCTTTGCCTGATAAGAAATATAAACAAAATAAAAGGAAGTCAAGTAATAAGAATGGGCACTGCTAGTATGTGCCTTGCAGAAATCACACAGGCAGTACTAGAAGCCACAAATGTTTTTATTATTATTATTATTATTATTTTGTTTGCTTTTTGAGGAATGCTGATTTGAAGGACTTTTTTCCCAAATATCTCCCCACCTTGATTAGGTGTCTCTGAAGCTGGTGGCGGTTAACAGCAGAGCTTTGAAGGCAGATGTTGGACTGCCCCTCTCCCCTACCTAGAGCTACATACTGCTAGGCAGGTTTGTTCTCTAAGGGCACATGTAACACTGGGGTAGCAACACCTACCAGCCCTACACAGCTGGTGTGCGGAGACCAATCCTCAGGGTCCTTTAGTGCATGCCTAGAAGCAGCCACAGGGCCACTGCTCTAGTCTTCCGAGCTCTGACCAATGCTAGCTTACTAAATGCTGCTTCTAATTACAGAGGTTCTCTTGCCCCCAGCCTATGCACACCTGCTCTCCCCAGGTTCCAGCTCTCTTTCCTCCATGTCCCCAACTCACCTGAAATTTCCTATGTGCTCCCCTCATCTGAGTGCCTCCACATTAGTAGGCGGTATATTTAGCATGCAGTAGGCACTTATAAAGTATTTGAAGTGAACGAATAAATAAATGACTGCTTTACTTAACTACTATCTCAAGGGAAAGCAGGATCTTTAGGAAAATCTAGGTTGATGTCGTAGTGTAATGTAGGAGGAAGACATAGCAGGTATTCATCAATTCACTCACTGGTGTAACATTGACTAGTAAATCCCTCTCCCAACCTCAATTTCTCCATCTCTAAAATGGAGTGAAAACCCCTTATTATATTTAGCTGAAAGACCTAGCAGACAAATAAATTTCAACCATCAAAATAAATCTGCTTTGAACACTTAATCACTGTGTAAAAATGAGATGTGGATATTATTTTCGAAGTAATGTAATAGTTTATTACCTGGGTGACACCCCAATAGAAAAACATTCCTGTTGGTGTAGAAGAGAGGAGATTGCATCATTTGGAATCTGATGTTGGAAGCTTGCGGCTGACACCTGCCCCATCCAGCACAACCTCACTATCTTGACCCTAGACTTCAGCTCCACAGCTCTCCTGAAAATGTGGCTCAAATTCTCCCACCGACCCTCCCAGGCAGGCCACCTGGGCCCAGCCCTCCTGGAGCCAGCCCAAACTAAGTAATGGGATGCAGAACTGGGTAAAGCAGGCTTTGCGTCAGGAGTTGGCACTTTCTGGCAGTTGCCTGGTGACCCTCGTGGAAAAGGGGCTGTGACAGACTGACTACAGAAACCACCCCCTCAGCCCAGAGTTCTAGGAAAGCCCAAGGGCCATGGGGGGTGCAGAGGGCTCCCCTCAAAGTACTGTTACCCAGGCGCTTCTGTGTGGCGGGGTGGTGGCAGGACGGGTAGAGAAGCAAGAGCCTGAGGAGGCTTCTCTTATGCTGCTCATAAGGGAAGGGTGGCCCACACTGCAACTTGCGCTCCTCTCCAGCCTCAGCTTTAGGCAAAAACCCCACAAAAATGTTCCACCAGTGGTTGATACTCCACAGCAGCAAAAAGCATACAAGGACGTATCCTCATGGTCTGCCTCGGCCAGACCCCTTTCACTGATACAGTAACCCAAGAGAGAAAAGGACAGGTGCACTTGGGGGCTGCTGCCAACTCAGTCCAGACCCCACGCCTGGGAGCAGGAGGGCTTTTTGGCTGTGCGGCAGGGAGAAAAGACCAGTCAGAGGGCAGTAGGCCTCTGGCTGATGATGAAAATTGGCAGTGAGCTCCCTCAGTGGGAAAATACTAAATTACAAAGCACATTAAGAGACTGAGCAGCAAACCCAAGGTGAGCTGCCAGCTAATTAAGTGTACAGAGGCACCCTTGGCTTTATGCTGTGAGGTCTCACCCATCTTTGTCTCCTTTAATCCTCAGATTTCATAATAATATGTGTAAGTATTCAAGGTCCCACCTGAGAGCAAAAGAAATCGAATCTGAGGAAGGTTGGACAGTTTGTCTGGGCTCACACAGCTGTGCAGTTACAGAGCCAGGGCTACATAAATATAGTTCTTCTGAATTCAAGTCTAGTATTCCTTCTCCTAATACCCCGGAAGTTTACTCTCTACCATCACACCTACCCTTTTTCTCTTTTCTATTCTCCCCTGCACTCTACACTCCAAAGCAGACTTGTTATAATTTTGATGAATCAAGAACCAATGTCATGAATTTATTTGTTTGTTTATTCATTCATCTGTCTAACATCATTTATTGAGCACCTACTGAATTCCAGGAATCAAGCTAAAGAGCTAGGAATGCTGCAGTGAGCAAAGGGATTTGGTCCCAACCCTCAACAACAATAGGTATATTTAATCCTTGAAAAG
Organism: Dasyprocta punctata; assembly: GCA_004363535.1. Lineage (NCBI taxonomy): Eukaryota > Metazoa > Chordata > Mammalia > Rodentia > Dasyproctidae > Dasyprocta > Dasyprocta punctata. Next base: position 43,450 of record RJWM01001581.1, read on the forward strand.
ATAGCTCAAGTCTTATAAAACAGCTTACCAAGTCCTCACTTTCTCCAGGGGGCCCTCCCCTTACTACTTTGCTATATTTAGAAGAAGCATGATCTTCATCTTATTCCACTGTGCTAGTACAGGATGTCAGTGATTTCCAAGTTGGCTAGCATCTGTCCAATGAAAAAGTCAGGAGGTTATGAAAAATAGCAGCTAAATAGCATGTTGATTCATATATATATACATATGTTTGCAAAAAGAATGTGTTGAAAGTATTTCAGTGGATGTGTTACCAGCTCTTATATAACGACCTGAGTGCAGTGAACAGTGGCCCAGAGCACAGCTGAGATGGGTCACGTTCATGACAGAGAAGCTAGGAAGCCCCAGCCAGCACTGGAAGCCTCCTTGCCTACCTCCAGGCCTTCGCATTTGGAATGACCCGCAGATTTCTGGGTGCTTCACTGCATTTGCACTTGGCTGAAGACAGTTTCCTGTTTCTAAGAAAAGCCTGCTTGGATGTCTCACAAGGTCCTTTGGATAGCAAATCCTGTAAGCCTCCCACGGCCAGGGGCAGCACAGAGGAGCCACCCGGGACGGTTTGTCCTCATTAACCCTCTCCACCCCGAAGGTATCCTGGGGCTCACAGAGCCAGGCCACTACAAGTGTTTGTGAGACAAGATGAAAAATGAACAGAATTTCATGTTTGGCCCAAATATGCCTGAGCTGTTGAAGAACATCTGGATTTGCTAAGCCTAAATGAAAAGGTCTGACCACAGAAGGAAACTCTGGTGTATACCCTCTTAGGAGTGCCCAAGAGAGCCTCCTCTTCGTGTCTTCCTCACAGTTCTCTCCAGCTCTGCCTGCCTCCCTACAGCTCAAGACTTCTACAAATCGCTTTTCCAGTGGTATCACCCGCTGTTGCCATGGAGGCGGCTGTTGTGGCAAAACAGAATGTCCAGCCTTCGTCCTATGACTTGCAACCTATGACAGATTGTAGAGGAAAACCATTGCGTGATCACAGGCCTCAACAGAGGGCTCTGTGGACACACAGGAGCAGAACCACTGGGACCTGCTGTGTGGGAACAGAGACCCCGCAACTCCTGTTTCTTCTTCTGAAGTGTCCTCCTCCCCTGGCCTGCGTTCCGTTGATGGTGGTTGAGCAGAGCTGCAAATCTTCCCAAGAGCCCCATGGTCTCTGGCAACCTCCTCACATAAAGCAAAGCTCGCCTAAGGATCACAGTCGTGGAGAAGAGTTTAGGACTCACTCAACAGTGGTTTCCTTCTCTTCCCTCCAAAATGTCAAATAGGCTCCCCATGCAAGTGTGGGGCCTGGGGGAAAGGAATAGACAAGATCACCCCCAGGTCGATGCCACCATGGGCTGAAGGACATGGGATTTGTTAATATGATAATCCAAGCAAGATGGAGAATCACAGGTTCCTGCACAGGGGTGACCACCCATGAGCAACTCCACTGGGCTCTCCAGGTATAGGAGCAACTTCCAGTTCCCTTCTGGAGGAGCTGTTTGATCCGAGAGATCAGGCACGCTCAGGGTGGCATGGCTGTAGACAACTGGTCCTAGGATATTCTCAGTTGGCCTGGAGACACCACTGCTCCATCACACTCAGATTTCTCCCCTTTGCATCAGCTACGTGGCAGCTGGATGGAAAAGTGGGGGTGCCGGAAACTCCTGTCCTCTTCTCACGCTGCCTTTAGATTTGTTCAAAGGAAGTCGTATCTGACATTCCCAGGAATATTTGTACTCCTTTATGTATCTATGTCCAGTCACTGACCCGGGATTAACCTGAGTATCAGAAGTGCAGATTTTGCCAGTGGTTATTCTTGGGATGATGGAAGGAAAAAAGTACTAATCGTCTGACTCCTGGAGACTCGCCCACTTTGTAAACCAGTGCTGTTTACTAGTCACAGTGGCAGGGATATATCTAGTGCCGCTCCCCCAGGCTGTGGCTCCGTGTTGACTTACATCTCAGAGCTGTTTCCACAGAAGCAGTAAACACAGAGGGATAAGTACAGATTCTGCAGTCAACCAGTCTGGGTATGAATAAACTCCATGCTGTTTTAGTTGTGTAAATTTGGCAGGTTGTTTAGCTGCTCTCCCCTTGCCTCAGTCTTCTCATGTGCAAAATGGGGGTAATGAGAATGTGTTCCTCTTAGCACTGCGGGAACAACTGAAAAATGGAATTTATGCACCGTGATCAGCACAACACTGGTGTATAACAAGGACTCCTCAAATGGTAGATGTTGTTGCTATTATTTTTTACTGCTATTGCTCAGTCTACTGGATAACACAGTTGTAAATCAACAGGTTTGTGCATGTCTGTCAGATGTATGGTTAAAGTCAACAACAACAACAACAACAACAACAACAAAAACACTATCTTCTTTAGACCCACAGGATCTCTGACATGGATTCATTGCAAGGAAAGTTAAAGCTACATACAATGAATTGTCCCAATAACAAAACTTCCTCATCAAAGCTGTGGAGAGATTCTAGAATGCTCTTATAACTAGAAGTAAGGCCTTTTTTTAAACAAGAACCTGCAACTTTGGTCACAGTGGGGGAGTTCTGTTCTGTTCAGGTCAGATATTCCAGCGCCCTCCACATCACTCCATTAGTCACTTTTTCCTCCATGCGAGTCCCACCAGTCCGCTTCCCTGGAGGCGTAGCACCAACATGTTCCTTCTCAGAGTTCAGTGAAAGTTCAGGCAGACTTTGGGGAGCGCAGAAAGGTCTTCCTAGGAACCCTGAAACACAGAGTCCGTGCTTTTGTAGTGGGAATCTTGAGTCCTGGGTTGTCAGGAAGGGTGTCAGTTTCAAATAATCTCATCCGATATTCTCATAAACTCTCAATGTTTTCTGGAAACAGTATTCCTCAGATTGTTCCTCATGCTTGGACATGGCACAGAAATTCTTTTTCATATGACATGAATCTCAGATTTAGTCAACTAAATTAGGCAAATTCACTAATGGAAAGATCCCTAGACTGAGAATCAGTTCTACTCTTGCTCTGGGACTTTGATGAACCAAAAAATGGAAGAGACCACAGATAATATTAAAGCCTGGCACTATATCCCCAAGGCGCATCCTAGTTAGCTTATCACAAGTCTTCTAAAAGAACTGTCAGTGCCTGAAGTTCCTGGAAAGACTCCCCCAAGAATCACCAAGCTCATGACAGAGAATCATTATTACCACTGCCCCTCAAGAATCGGTACAAAATCTTCTTATTCCTAGTACAGCATCTCTCAAGTTACGAAGACTGATGAAACAGTAGTAGATGCTAAATATCTGTGCAGTGGCAGGATCTGTGCAAGCTCAGACCCTTTGCGGTTCTAACATACTCACCTAGTATTTTCTGAGCCTATGGAACAAACCTGTCTTCGTCAAGCTCTCACCAAATGCCTAATGCAAAAGTAGCTCCATTGGGGACAGAAGCTTAAACTTAAAGGGCAATATTGTTACTGAGAAATTTACTATTCCTGCTGGCCTTCCAGAAGCTGTGTAGAATTCAGTATTTCCAAATACTTAACTTTTATGGCCCCAAGGCCTCTTCTGCCTAGCTCAGCTCCAGTCTGGCAGTAAATGCTAAGTCATCTGGGTGTACCTCCCTGCCCTGTTTACTTTCCTGTGAAGTCTGTGGGCAGCGAGGGCAGAGCAGGAGCCGTGGCTGACCTGGCCTCTGTGGAGACTTTCTCAGGGAAGTGTTGTGCATAGTGGAAAAAGGCAGGAGAGTGTAGCAAGTTTCCGACCTCCCTGGCTCATGCCGAGAACCATGAGGAGGAGCCTGAGCTTGCACCTGAACACACACATACACACTCCCATCCACTCAGCCATCATACAAAGGTCCAGGCCATTTTCTTTACTAGTCCTCACCAGCCTCAGCTGGATTTGGCTCTTTCCAGTGAAAAATGAGCCCTAAAGCCCTGGAGCCTTCTCGGTGATTTACAGACAACTTGACTTCACGTGGGCCTTCCAGCTGCAGCCTACCCAGAGTGTCAGAGGGAGGAAGAGGAAGAAAATTATAAATGGAGGTTCAGATGAGAAACAGATGTCTGGATCCCTCTCTGGAAATGAATTCTTTTTTGGTGAGATTAGAAGGCTAAAGCACCTGACTGAAGAGAAATCTCTCACTCTACCTGCTGCTCTGCCCTGCACACCACCCCCACCACCTCCTACTCCATCTTTCAAGTGTCATCATGGCACCTTGCCATGCAGGTATTGACCTTGCCAGATCATTTGTTTCTGGTTTTAGCCAAAAAATAAATAAATAAAAATAAAATAAAGTAAAAATAAAAAAAGGAAAGAATGAAAAATGAACACTAGGTGCTGCAACCTGAATTAGATACTAACTGTTGCTATCAAGAAGGAAGACTGTGAAATAAACAGATAACTGCAAAAAGATCTGACCCAGGACATGACATGGAGAATATGAAGGAGCAACTGTGTTCCCAGCCTTGGGGCCTGGGGAAGTGCTGGACTGTCAGAGGCATCAGAGCTGAGTTACAAGATGTCTGTCAAATGACAGTGGATGGAAGTCACTTGGAGGTGCTAATTTAGCACCTTCTAAAGATTTGTGCACTTATACAGTGTAACACGCTGGTTAGGAGCAACTCTTTGGAAGTCAGACTGACTGAGCTTCTAAGCATGAAACTCATCTGGGCCATTTATTATCACCAGTCAAATTACTTAATCTCTCTGTGTCTCAGTTTCCTAATTTATAAAAGAATGACATTATTACTTATCTCATAGGATGGTTATAAAGAGTATGTGAAGCCATACTGGTAAAGCACCTAGAAATATACTTGCCACACAGGAAGCACTATATGTGTGCTTTAACTTTGGGCTCATAATTTTGCAGGTTCCAGTCCATGATTGCTGACTCCATTCCTTTGTGTCTACAGCAGCATGGTGAAAGTTAGCAGCAGAACAAAACCCTTCACTCCATGGTTAGAAACACATGAGAGAGGAAAAAATTGGAGTTCCACTATTCCCAAGGGCATGCCATCAGTGACTAAGCCTCATCTCTTAAAATGTCCAACACCTCCCAATAGCACAGCCCTGAGGAATAAGACTTTAGCACATGAGTCTTTGGAGAATATTCCCAACCAATCTATAGCAATGTGTTTTTCAAACAAACATGAAAATTTAGAGAAGTGTTCTCAACCCGCTCCATATCAGACAATGTGGAAGACCCTCATGGATCTCTTCTAGGGGGTCATGATCCTGTGCTTACTGAGTTATAATGCAGCGTCTTAGATACTGTGTTATGCTTTAGGTCTAGAATATCCCCCAAATTCTCAGATGCAGGGCTTTTAGAAGATGGTTGGATTATGGGGCAGCACAGCTGACTTGCTGTTAGGAAGTGGGTTCCGGTCAGAAGAAGTGGATACTGGGGTTGTGACGTGGAAGTGTACACCTCCCTTCCTGATTCCTCCCTGTGTTCTCTGCTTTCTGGCCACCATGATGTGAGCAATTTTTCCTCTGCCATGACCCTCCACCATGTTGTCCTGCCTTGGAGCCAGAGGATTACAGACTGAAAACATGAAAACCTCTCCTCTTCTAAGTTGTGAATGTTGGGTATTGTGTCCCAGTGAGGAAAAGTGCCTAAGACACGGTGAGAAAAATGTATTATAGAGGCATTTTATCTCTTCCACCTTTCCAGATGCCCAAACCCAAAATCCAGGATCTAGTACCAACCTTCCCATCTCCCCTATCGCCACATCAAATCACTGTGTCCTATCAGGTGTATTTCTCTAAGATCCCATGCCTACGTTCATTCTCCTCCTCTCATTTGTCATCTCTCACATGAACTCATGCACAACTCATCTCCAGACCCCTTCCTTCGCTCACCTGCATAGAGTCTATCTTTTACTGCTGTTCAAATATCCTGTCACTGACAGTTCTTCAGAGCATTTCTCATCTTAAAATTCTATACCCACATTGGGTATAGAAAAATAATTAAGCACATCAACATGGCAGAACCTTTTGTGGTTTGATTTCTATTTTCTTATCCAGTCTCAACTCTGTGCCCTCTCAGCTCCTGAACTCAGGGGATGCATTCTTCCACAGAGCACCATCCCCTCCTCTGGATGTGCAGCCCTCCACATCAGGGACCCTTCCTTTGAGCTGTCCACCAGCCCACTCCTGCCTCTCCACTCAGTTCCACAAGGCCTCTTCTGTGACTTCTTTAATTTCTCTAGGTCCCCTTGTCTCAAAATTCTTTGCCTCATGCCTCTATCTACATGAGAAAGGGAGAGAATTTGAAGGAGCCAGAACAAAGTACCCCTTTTTCATGTTTTAACTCTAATGAAAAAAAAAGCCCAAAAACTAAGGCAAGTGATATCATGTATTACCTTTATTACTAATAAAAACAATGTTATAATGATGACCTTATACCCACAGGGAACAGGACAAAGGACTTCTTAAGAATGATCTCAGAGTTAGGCAAACTTACCCTGCAGGCACAGGTTCAGATAGACAAGGTCAGCCTAGATGCCACTGTGAGAACTATGACATGAATTAATGGAAAAGAATGAATCCCTATGAGCATGAGTAATCTCTCCTTTTAAAACTTCACCAATCAAATATATTATTCCTTGAAGCAGAGCAGGGAAGGAGCATGTTAGGAGAATGGAGCTCCCTCCACATTGTAAGAACAAGAGGAGTGAAAAAAATTACCTATCTCTTCCTTTAAACACACATTCACATTATAACTTCTAATTGTGTTGCACGGCATTTTCCTTTTTGTGTCTTTCTGAGACAAAAAGCTATTTATAAGCAAGAATCATGCCTTTTTGTTCCTATATTTTTATCCCATACAAGTATGTTAAATACCTACATATGATCTAAACCAAGTGTTCAACTGATCTACTGAATGTTGAAGAATAAAGAACCAAAACATGGTGGTTTCACTTAGGAAGGCACTGTTACTTAGGAAGGAACAGAAAGAAAAATTGGGGAGGGTGAGACCTCATAGAAAAGGAAATAATATTTGAGCCAGATGATACAAAAAGAGTAGACTCTTAAACAGAGAAGAGCAAACTACTCTTGCTCCATCGTTATTGCTGCACAGGAATAGACCCTCACTACACAGAAAAGCCAGACCAATAAATCACCTAAAACCAGAGGCATGAGGTTGTACAACAAGTCCCTGAATTAAAGAAATTCTGCAAAAAAAGGAGTGCAGCATGTGGGGCATGAGGCAGGAAAGTTTTGATGCATTTCTCTAAACTGGAATGTTTAATAGAGGTACCTAAAGATCTAACACGCAAAAGAATGACTCTCTCCTTGAGTTTAGTTTACTGTTTCCTTTGAGTTTAGTTTTTATTGCTATAGTGTAGGGGGAAAACTTGTTTCTAAGATACATTAGAACTCCTGCCAGGTGCACAACTCAATAAGACAACACAATAAGAAACTGGCAAAAGCTCTGTACACAGCCTTATTATAATGAAATAACTGAGGTAATTAACTTATAAAGAGAAGAGCACCATTGCTAACAGTTCTGAAAGTTTCAATCTAAGACTAAACAACCCCTCTCATGAGGCCAGCACATCATAGCAACAACATGAAAGCAAACCACCGACACCATGATCCAGGGGGCAGAAACAGACTTAAGAGACTAGGCTCTCTCAAAGCTTTTTGAGGGTCCCTGCAATAATTTTAGGACCCCATACTATGCTCCTCTTCCTGAAAGTTACATTACCTCCCAAAAATGCCACCTTGTGATCAAAAGCAGACCTTTGGAGAATGCTCATCCAAACCATAGAAGACACTACACAAAAGATATGTGATCTATGAACCTCCAACTTGCATAGGAAGGAGTGCCAAACATCATCAGTCATTAGAGGAATGCAATTTAAAATCTCAATGATATATCACCATGTCCATCAGAACACTTCTTGGTAAAGTGATTGATCATATCAAGTATTGGCCAAAGTGCAAAGCAACCGGAACCCTCAAATGCTGCTGCTAAGAACATGGTATGGTACAACTACTATGGAAAATGAGGTTTCTGAAAAGGTGAGTACATCCTCTAAAAAGCACACAACCCAATCAAATCATGACAAAACCATCAGAAAAATCTCAACCGGGAAACATTCTACAAGATAACCAATCAGTACCCTTCAAAATAGTCAAGATCATTACAAGTTAGGAAAGCCTAAGAAATTATCACCACTAGGAGTACCTAAGGAGATACGCAGTGAGGTAATCTAGATAGGACCCTGAAACAAAAAGGACATTGGGTAAAAACTAAGAAGTCAGAATTAAACTGTTAATAATAATGTGTCAGTGTTGTTCCACTAAGTATGAAAAATGCACCATATTAATGTGAGTTATTGAAAATTGAGAAAAAATTCTACCTCTCAACTTTCTTACAAACTTAAAATCTATTCTAAATAAAGGTTGATGTAAAAACACCAGATTAAGCAGACAATCTCCCACAATACCTAGCCATTTCATTCCTGAGTAGTTACTCAAGAGAAACAAATATGCAAGCCTGGAAAAAGACATTTTTGTGAATGCTTGTAATAGCCCACTTCTAATGGTGGAAAACTGGAAAAAACCCAAATGTGCATCAACATTTGATATGTGGATAAGCAAATTATGGTATATCTACACCATGGAATACTCAGAAATTAAAAGGAACAAATTGTTGATAAATTCAAGAACACAAATTGATCTCAAAAATCATTATGTTGAAGGAAAGGTGTTAAACGAAAGAAAAGAATACATAGAATAATATTCTACTGATAAAAAATTATGGAAAATCCAAACTTATCCTTGGTGACAGAAAACAGGTCAACAACGTAAGGACAGGAGATGGGTGTGGGAGGTTTGTGGATGAAAGAGATTGATTACCAAGGACTGCAATAAATTTTGGAGTTACGGATATATTCAATAGCTATAATGTAGTGATGGTTTCATAGTGTGCAAAATCTCAAACCCTATCAAGTTGTACATTTTAATTTGTATAATTTAAAAGTTTACTATATGCCAATTGACAACGTCAATGAAACTATTTAAATTTTATTTTTAAAAAATAAAATGTAGAACAGGTGCAAAGAAATGACATTAAAACAAACATACATGTTTACTTATATAAATGATAATTACTTAGGTTTTTACTTTTAATTGTCCATCAAGTCTTTACTGTTCCAGAATAGTGAATTTCAGAATCAAGTGTGATCAGTTAAAAACCAATTTTTTGAACAAGAAAAAATAGTGCTCTCCATTGTAAACCAAGAACCTGCTAAAACCCATTGTCTATAAACAATTTACTTTGAGAAATTATTTTTGCCTTGTAGTTGTTATGAATTTCCATAAGCTATGCATTCTAAGTGGATGACCTTAAAACTGAGAAAAGTAGAGGTACATTTTTGTTGTTACTGGAAACAGAGAAGCTATGAACAATTCAAGTTTGTGGTCCTAGACCTGTTAACACCAGATATCAGCCAACTGAGTTGATCAGTCACTGGCAACTTCACAAAGAAACTATGTTGAGTATAGTTAGTGTACATGAAATTGTACATGTGTTAAATGTACAATTTGATCAGCTTTTATGTATATATACTCATGAAACCATTAACATAATGAAAGTAACAAGTATCAACTCCAAAAGTCTCTTTGTGCCCCTTGGTTATCCATTCCTCCTTCTATCCCTGTCCTCAAAACATTTCTCTCAGCATTGAATAATTTGCTTGTTTATAGGACTATTTATAAATGGAATCATACACTATATATTATCTTATCTCTTATATTTTAGCACTTTCAAAATAAGCATTGATCATTGTTATGCCTATATCTTGTAATCTGAACAACTACTTTGAAGATAACAATACACAATCTATTAACCAGTGTTAATCTCCTGTTATTTTGTTTTGAAATTCTGTATCATCATTTTTATTCTTTTTTCATTTTAAAATTTAAAAAAAGAGACATGCTACTACTCTCATTCTCAATATTAGTACCTTGTACCCTCTCATTTTCCCCAAGAAGTTCAGCTAGAAGAGTATTTTAATGATTTCAAACAAGAGGCTCTTGATTTCATTAATTTCCTGTTGCATTTTGTTTTTTTAGTTTACTGATTTTGGTTCTTTTTTTATATATATATTTTATTTTGATTTCTTTGGGTTTTATTTTCTTCTAATTTCTTAAGGTAGACACTCCAGGAGTGAGTCCTCTCTAGCTACACAGAGGATCCAAGCTCTGCCCAGCCCAGTGTCCCAGCACAATCCAACAGGGGAATCCCCAGCCAGCCTCAGAGGACACAGAGGTATGGAGCCTAGCCCAGCCCAGAGCCCCAGAGCTGCTCATCAGGAGTAGTCAGCATAGCTGCAGGGCCTTGGAGAATTTGAGTTCCACCCACCAAAGCACAAGGCCCCAGCTCCATAGTTCAGGGGTGCAGCCACGCTGCAGGTCCTTGCACCACACCCCGCGGGTGCATCTCAGCTAGCCACCTGGGTCGCAGAGGTTCTGAACTCTACACAGACAGGTTCTAGGGCCCATCCACAAGCTCCAAGGGTGTGCTCCTGCTAGCTTCAGGGAGGATACAAGCTTTGTCCAGCAGAGCATCCCAGAGCAACACAACAAACTACATCAGGGGAACACACAGCCAACCTCACAGGCCACAAAACACAAGGATCCAGCACCATAGTTTGAGGGTGTGCCCTGGCTAAAGGAGTGAATCTCTACCCAGCACAGTGTTCCAGTGCAATCCATCAGGAGGTTTCCTGGCCAGTCACATAGGTACCAGAGGAAAATGACAAAAGAGAAGAGCAAGATGTAGTCTCAGTCCTCTAGTCCACTGAGAACAAACAAGAGACACTGAAATGGAAGGCACTGGGAATCACACAGCTGAACTTTCTGAAATGATAGCAACTGAAGTAAAGAAACAACTCCATGAAGCTATAAAGGAAATCAGATCAGAAATAATCTCTCAGATAAAAAATAAAATGACAAAAATTATGAAAGAAATGCTGTGTGTAGCTAAAGAAGATCAAGATAAAAAAAATAGAAGAACATAACAAAATGATAGAAACTTTTAACAAAATAAGACACAATTAGAATGAATGGAACAGATTCAAAGGGAAATTCAGGAAATTAAAAATTCCATTGAAAGTTGGTAAAACCACTTGAATGAAGCTGAAGATAGACTCTCAGACCTTGAAGACAGAATGGAAGCTTATAATCATGAAAGAAAAGATCTCTTAAAAATAACAAGGAACCAGGAAACAACAATTTGACAAATGCAAGACAATGCCAAGAGAAACAATATAAGATTGATAGGCATGGATGAAAAACCAGGGGTCAATACGAATGACCTGCAAAAACTATTTGCAGAAATAATAGCAGAAAAATGTCTAAACATAGGAAGAGAATCTGATATACACATAAGTGAGGCACACAGAATCCCAGTTAACCACAACCAAAATAAATCTTCACCCAGGCATATAATAATAAGGATATCAGAAATTCAGAACAAGAACAGAATACTAAAAGCTGTCAGAGAAAGAAGCAGGTCACCTATGAAGGAAAATCTATCAGAATCATGACAGACTTCACAACACAAACCATCAAGTCAAGAAGAGCTTGGAGTGAAGTATTTCAAATCCTGAAAGAAAACAACTTTCAACCCAGATTGATGTATCCTACAAAACTATCTTTAAAAATTGATGGAGAAATAAGATACTTCCACAACAAAGAACAACTGAAGAAATTTATGGCCACCAAACCAACACTACAAAGAGTACTGAAAGACAGTCTAGAAAGAGACAAAGATAACTACAATCCCAAGAACAACAGCAAAAGGAAACCACTAAGCAAGGCAAACAATTAAACAGAAAATGTAGAAAACCAACAAAAGAAAGATACCATGACAGGGAAAAGTTAATACATATCAATTAGATCAATCAATGTAAATGATCTCAACTCACCAATAAAAAGAAACAGACTGGCAGAGTGGGTTAAGAAACAAAATCCAACAATATTCTGTGTACAAGAAACACATTTAACTCAAAAGAAAATTTACGGAATAAAAATCAAAGGATGGAAAGCAATACTCCATGTGACAGGAATGCAGAAAAAAGCAGAGGTAGCTATTTTGCTTGCAGACAATGTGGACTTCAAACCAAAAATGATTAAAAGAGATAAACAAGGTTGCCACATACTTGTTAGAGGAATACTTCAAGAGGAAGAGATTACAATCATAAATATATGTGCACCAAATATGGGAGCACCCAACTATGCAACACATATCTTAATAGACATGAAAAACCAAATAAACGATAATACAGTCATAACGGGGGACCTTAACATGTCATTGTCACAAAGAGACAGATCAACCAAACAAAAAATCAGCAAAAAAATAACAGAACTGAATCAAACTTGTGAACAAATGAGCCTAGTAGATGTGTACTGAGTGTTCCACCCAACAACATCAGAATACACATTCTTCTCAGTTTCACATGGGTCACTCTCTAAAATAGATCATATACTAGCCCACAGAACATGCTTAAGTAAATGCAAAGGAATTGAAATAATTCCATGCATATTATCTGACCATAGTGCAGTAAAATCGGAAATTAATGACAAAAAATCCCACAAGAACCCCATAAACACACGGAAATCAAACAATACTCTCCTAAACAATCAGTGGGTCACAGAAGAAATTCAAGAAGAAATTAAACAATATCTACAATCAAACAAAACTGCAAATAAAAATTACCAGAACCTGTGGGACACAACGAAAGTAGTCCTCAGAGGGAAATTTATAGCACTAAACTCCCACATCAGAAAAATGGAAAGAGCACACATAAACAACCTAATGTTTCACCTCAAACTTCTAGGAAAAAAAAGAGCAAGTCAAGCCCAAAGCCCAAAGAAGGGAGGAAATTATAAAAATCAAAGTAGAAATCAATGCAATTGAAACTAAGAAAACAATACAAAGGATTAATGAATTGAAGAGTTAATACACTGAAAAAATAAATAAAATCAATGAACCCCTAGCCATCCTTATCAAAAAGAGGGAAAAAAACCTCAAATCCATGCAACAAGGTATGAAAAGGGTGAAATCACTACAGACCTGTGGAAATACAGAAAATCGTTAAAACCTACTTTGAAAACATTTACTCCCATAGGTTTGGTAACACAGAAGAAATGGACAGATTCCAAGAAATGTATGAATTATTAAAGCTGAATCAAGAAGATTTAAAACTGCTGAATAACCCAGTTTTAGTTAATGAAATTGAAAATGTAATTAGAACTTTACCAACAAAGAAAAGCCTAGGTCCTGATGGATTCGATGCTGAATTCTACATGAAATTTAGGGAAGACTTAATGCCAACACTCCTCAAGCTCTTCAATGAAACTGAAAGGGAAGCAAATCTACCTAACTCATTCCTGGAAGCAAGTATTACCCTAACATCGAAACCAAAGAAAAACCCAGCCAAAAAAGAAAGCTACAGGCCAATCTCCCTAATGAACATAGATGCAAAAATTCTCAACAAAATACTGGCAAATAGAATACAGCAAGTCATCAGGAAGATTATACACTATGGGATTCATCCCAGGAATGCAGGGATGATTCAACATATGCAAATCAAGAAATGTAATACACCATATCAACACAGCCAAGGACAAGAATCACATGATCATCTCAATAGATGCAGAAAAAGCTTTCAACAAAATTCAACACATTCACAATAAATACCCTACATAAAATCAGGATAGATGGTCTCTACCTCAATTTGATAAAAGCCATATATCATAAACCAACAGCCAACATCTCACTAAACGGAGAAAAACTAAAAACTTTCAACCTAAAATCAGAAACAAGACAAGGATGTCCATTATCACCACTCCTATTCAATATAGTTCTGGAAACATTAACAAGAGCAATTAGACAAGAGAGAGAGAAATAAAAGGAATAAGGATAGGAGAAGAAGAAGTTAAATTATCATTATTTGCAGATGATATGATACTCTACATAGAAGACCCCAAAAATTCATTGAAAGACTTCTAGATGTAATAATCAAATTCAGTAATGTTGCTGGATACAAGGTCAGTACTCAAAAATCAATATCATTCCTGTACACAAACAACAAAGTCACTGAGAGAGAAATCAAGGAAACCACACCCTTCACTATAGCATCCAAAAAAATGAAATACTTGGAAATCAATCTAACAAAGGAAGTAAAAGATCTATACAGTGAAAATTACATTACTCTGAAAAACAAAATCAAAGAGGATTTCAGAAAATGGAAAGATATTGTCTGCTCATGGATAGGAAGAACAAACATTGTGTCTTGGTTACTTTTCACTCATTGCTGAGATAAAATACCTGATTCCCAGAATTAGGGGAGGAAAGGTTTATTTCTTACAGTTCTCTGGGATTTCAGTCCATACTTAGTTGGCTCCAAGGCAGTATGGCATGGCAGGGTGGCCTTTCATGGTGACCACCAAATAGCAAGGCACACCAGCAAGAGAGAGGAAGGAAGTCATGCCTTCCTCACACTGTATGTCAGCTCCACCCCTGGGCAGGTGCAACACTCACATCACCAATCCCAGCACCAGACAACAAATCAATCACAGACTCCAGACTCAGCCCCATCCTAATTACATGAGGCCTTGGGAGCACACAGGATCAAACCAATATACATTGTGAAAATGGCCATTCTCCCAAAATTGTTATGTAGCTTTAATGGAGCTCCAATCAAAATACCACTTGTATCCCTCACAGAGCTAGAGAAATCATCTCTAAAATTTATCTGGAATCAGAAGAGACCTAGAATAGTGAAGGCAATTCTGGGCAACAAAGGTAAGGCAGGAGGCAACACAATCCCTGACTTGAAACTATATTACAAAGCTACTGTGATAATATTGCCATGGTACTGGAATAAAAACAGACCTAAAGATCAGTGGAATAGATTGAAAGATACAGCCACAACTACAAATACACTCAGTCACCTTATCTTTGACAAAGGGGCCAAACATGTACATTGGAAGAAAGCCTCTTTAATAAGTGGTGCTGGAAAAACTGACTTTCTATATGCTGTAAACTAAAACTAGATCCATGTCTGTCACCATGCACTAAAATAAAGTCAAAATGGATCAAAGATCTGAATATTAAAACAGAGACACTAAACTTGCTGCAATACAAAGTAGATAAAAATCTTGATTACATAGGAGTAGGCAGAGAGTTCATGAGCAAAAATCAAACTGCACAGGAAATACTTCCCAGGATCAACAACTGGGATCTCATCTTACTAAAAAGTTTTTGCATGTCAAAGGAAATCTCCAACAGAGTGAAGAGAAAACACACAAATTGGGAAAATATCTTAGCCAACTATCCCTCAAACAAAAGACTTCTATCTAAAACATATAAAGAATTTAAAAAAATGAGACCCCTAAAATTCTAGGACCCAATCCAAAAATGGACATCTGAAATGAATACACACTTCCCAGAGGAAGAAATACAAATGGCAAATAAATATATGAAAAAATGTTCATCAATGGTCATTTGGGAAATGCAAATTGAAACAACACTGAGATTCCACCTCACTCCAGAAAGAAGATAATAAAAAAATCAAGATAATAAAAAAATCAACCAATAACAAATGCTTGAGGGGCTGTGGGGAAAAAGGAACTCTTCTCCACTGTTGGTGGGAGTGTAGGCTGGTGCAACCAGTGCAGAAATCAGTGTGGAGATTCCTAAAGATGCTAGGATTAGAGATTCCATTTGACCCAGCTATCCTGCTTCTGGGTGTTTTCCCAGAGGAATTGAAAACATCATACCACAGTGATATATGTGCACCCATGTTTATAGCAACACAATTTGTGATAGCCAAATCTTGGAAACAACCCAAGTGCCATCAATCAAGGAATGGATAAAAAAGTTATGGTATTTTTATACAATGGAGTACTACTCAGCTATCAAGAAAGATTGCATGGAGACTTTTATAAGTGAATGCACACAACTTGAGACCACACTCAAAAGTGAAATAAATCAAACTCACATGTGTGAATACCATATTGTCTCCCTAGTGTAAGAAACTGAAAAAGTATATACAATTCAAAATCTAAAATAAATACTGTGTAAGGGTAAGAAACTGCTCAAAGAGGAAAAGTAATTGGGATAGGAGAAAGGAGGAAAAAAGGAAAGGAAAAGGAAAAGGATATAAACTTGTATATATGTATACATAAGATAGCTAAAATGACTATACTACTAAATGTATTAGTTATTGAAAAAGAACAGTTAATACTCACATGATTAGATCAATTTTACATGTCTATATCTGTTAATCTAAACAACGCTTTTGAAGGTAATGACATGCAATATTACAGCCATTGTCAAATTCTTATTGACTTGTTTTGTAAACCTGTAATGTTACTGTATTGGATTTGTTGTTGTTGTTCGTTTGTCTCTTTTGCTTTTTGTCTTTCTTTTCAGTGTCTTTTTTCTCTTAAATAAAAAAAAAATTCTTGAGGTGGAAACTGAGTTCTGTGATTTGAGGCCTTTTTCATTTGTTGTCTTTGTGCTTTCTTTTGGATTAATTATATATTTGGAATATTTTTCTTATATACTTTGAAAGATTGTTTTAATTGTTGACTTAAGGGTCATCAAATGTGTGCTTAGTTTATCACCAATAGCTTCAAGTGATACTATACCTCTTCCTGTATATAATGATTTCTTACAGTACACTTCTATTTTCTGTTTCCTAAACTTTTTGCTACTGTTGTCATGTATTTATTTTTACCTATTCAGAGAGTCCTACATTTAAGTTCTGATCCTCTCTATATAATGTGTCTTCTTCGATGGTTAGCTTAAAAGCTTTTTATCACTAACTATAAGCATTTTGATTATGGTATGCATTACCATTCTTCTTTTCATGTTTCTTGTGTTTGAGGTTTATTTAGCTTCTGCTTCTTGGGTTTGTCAGTTTATAGGGTGAATCAAATTCACAATAGTTTCATCCATTAATTGCTCTTCAAGTATTTTTTTCTGTTTTTATCATTTAAAGATTCCAATAATGTCTATATTCAGACACCCAAAATTGTCCCACAAATAATACAAAGTTCTTTTATTTGTAATTCTTTTATTTATATTTTATTTTCTGGATGACTTATATTGTTACAACTTCAAGTTCATTAATTGTTTCTGCAGTTTTGAATCTGCCATAAATCCCATCCTGTCTCCATTTCACTTCATGCTGTGGATCTCATTGCTAGAATTTTTCTTTGGGTTTTTGTTACATTTTTACATCTCTACCATTTGGTCTGTCCAGTCTTTTTCTAATTTCTTGAACATGTGAAATTACCACTCACTTTTAATAAACTTGTGTGCTTATTCTATCGTCTGTTTCATTTCTTGGAAATTTTCAACTGGATATTTTCTTCATCGTGGGTCATATTTTCCTGCTTCTTTCATGTGCCTTTAATACTTTATTGGTGCCAGACAACATGGACTTGATGGATATTTTGCATCCTAAAAATATTCTTGAGCTAAGTTACTTGGAAATAGTTTGACCCTTTGAGTCTTAAATAAGGCAAGAATAAAACAGCATTTAGTTTAGGGCTAATTTTGCTTCACTACTGATGCAAAGCCTTTCAGTACTTTAACCTAATGGTTCATGAATTATGCAGCCCAAGAACAGGCAAAACTAACCATTGATAAGAGAAATTAGAATAGTGAATGACTATAGGCTATCTATACAAGAACTTCCTGGAGATTCTTTGCATAAATACAGTCATAAAAATCTCATTAAACTAAGAAAAATATGTGCATGCTACAGTATATAAATTTTAACCTGGATTTTAAAAAAATTATAATTAAACCAGACATGGTGGCACACACCTGGAATCCCAGCACTCAGGAGGCTGAGGCAGGAGGATTGCTGTGAATTTAAGCCAGCCTGGATTACATAGTGATTTCAAGTCAAGACACTGTTTCACAAAAAAAATCAGGATTGATATCATATGTATATGGAGAGAGAGAGAGAGAGAGAGAGAGAGAGAGAGAGAGAGAGAAAGAGAGAGAGATTTATACCAAAAATTCTAGAGCAAAGATTATCAATTGATTTTTGTTATTTTCTGAATATCTTTCAGTGTTGGATTAGTCAGCTTTCTATCATTACAGCAAACAATTCAGTTAATCAACTTATAAAGCAAAAAGGTTTATTTTGACTCACAACGTCAGAAGTTCTAGCCCAGGTTTGTGGGTCAATAGTGTGTAGTCCTGTTTGCAGGGAAAGAGGGTGGTAATCGTATCATGGTGGAGAACATAATCAATAGAGAAAAGCCAATGAATCACAGCCAAAAAGCCAATGAGAGACCAGGGTCCCACAGTTCTTTTGGAGGGCGACCTCAATAACCTAGAAGCCTCTACTAGGCCTTGCTTCTTAAAAGTTTCTACCGCTTCCAATAGCAATACACTGGGCACCCAGCCTTAGATTCAAACTGCAGCAAGTTTTAACTGAATTTTCAATGTATGTACTCACCTTTTAACAGTGCATAGCACTAACATTTAATGAAGCTATTTCAGAGGGGGAACCATCTGCCTACAGGTTGCATGAAGGAAAAGAAAGAGATTCTGATATTGGAAATTTGCCATGTGTTGGTCTTTTGAAAACTCACTTGATTGCCTTACTTTCTTCGAATAGCATGACAATTCTATAAAGTACGTGTCACACTGGCCAAAGAGAAAATGGTGGTTCAGGCAGATTGCTATCTATCTGAGGTTTCCCAGCTTCCTGCTTAGGTCTTCCTGCTTCTAAAGTCCTCGTCTTGATCCTAAGGACAGAACTAAGTCCTTAGGGGTGGATTTTTGCAGTTCAGAGTAGTAAAGAATGCTTGGCAGGATGGAACAATCCCAGAAACAATCAACTGCCTACAAGCATAAGAACTGCCACCCTGGACTCTAGGAGTTCACTCCTAAAACAGTAAACTCAAGGGTTCCAACGTCAGGGTCGCAAATCAAGTAGTTAATCCAAAACTCAGAAAAATATGACCAGAGACAAGGAAAGAAGTGGGTAATTCACATAAAACCCAAAAGATCTAGAAACTCCACAGCACTGGTGGGAGAAGAAAGAAATGTGTTCCTTCCTTATAACACAGGGGAGGCTATAAAACAAGGGCTATTTTGTCCCTGGATGGAATAGTACCTCAGAAGCCAAATATCAAGGTCATCACTTGCTGGAACAGGTGTTCTCCCTGTTTCAGCTTCCCCAGCACAGGCAAGCCCCACTCCCAGTCGGTCACCTATCTGGAGTGGATTGTAGAGAGCCCACCAGTTAGGTCACCAGAGTGCACTGGACCAGAACAGCTGCCCTGTGAGTCGTTCTCAGGTCAGATGTTCGGCCACGCCTGCTCACTCCAGAGCCCTCATTGGAGACAGCTTCTTTGCAAAGAGTTTCTTCAATATCCACAACCTGCCCTGAGTCCTTAGCAGGCTCTTTTGCTCCCTCTGGCATCTCCCATCACAGACCACTGAATGAGAAATTCGCTGATCGGCTAGTGTGGAATGGAGTCTCTAACTCCCACAAAGCACTCCGAAGACCACCTGCAAGCAATGGACTAAGACTTAAGCCTAAAGTTCTTTTGGAATTGGAGGGTTTGACAGATAAAGGGCCCCCATATGCCCTGACATAGCAGCTTGTCTGTGTTGTCTCAAAGCTAGCATATGATTTTTATCCAACGTCATAAATCCTAGTTTGAACAATGTGAACAGGAGGTGACAGAGAGGAAGATTATGACCCTCACCTTCAGAAGGCTTCAGTGTCCTTCACCTTGCATCATGTATAAAATGAGAACCAAGAAGACACAGACTCCCTCTACCCGCCCCCTTCCCCCACACAGTATTTTTTCTTTTTTTACAGCACAGCTTGGCTATGCCAAATGCTCTGCCAAAGGCCAGCCCCAGCTCGGCAGGGACCTCTTAGTTTCCATAGCTCATTCACTTCTGAGACCTTGGGCTGAGTTGCATGTGGGGGGCTAATTGCTGCTGTGTGCTACCTTGTAAAGAAAAGCTGTCTGCTGGGAACTGGACTGAACCCAACACAGAACCTTTGACAGACACTGGCTAGGAAGTCACCAGGAAGGCCTGGTCAGAGTGGTTTTTAAATACACACACACACACACACACTCCACCAATCTTCTCTCTTCCTGGAGCCAAGAGCACCCCAGCAGTAATGTGTAGTAAAGCATGGGTTCATCTGTGAGAGTGTGCTCTCTGGGGGTCCTCAGGAGGACTTTGTAGCGTACGGACTCCATCCTAGCCTGCCTATCTCTAGCTTCCTAGCAGAAAAAAAATGAAAATAGTAGGAGCAAAACACTACTTGAGCACTCACTATAGGTCAAATGTTATCTCACCTTCAGTGAGAAATATATCACTGATGGTCAAAGCAGACCTATGAACTACATGCTGTCCTTATTGTGATTTTGAGGAAACCAAGACTGAGACAAGTTACATACTTTCCCAAAGTCACATACTACACTGGATATTTAAACTTCATTTAACTGGTAAAGACAAAATTTAAGCTCTGTTTTTTATGGATTGTCAATGTTGGGTTTTTCTTCCCACAGGGAGAAATATTGCAAGAAGTCTCAACATGTTTCTGACATTTTACTTCCTTCAGGAAATATCTTTAAAAGCTGCCTCAGTACATGTATGATTATTTATTTATGGATTTCATCTATCAGCTAGTATCTGGTAGCACTGATTGACAGTATAGTCCCAAAGCACTGATCATCTTTACTAACCATGAATGTAAATCTGTGCTCAATAGGGTCCTAAAAAATGTAGAAAATGTTTCGACCAAATCTTGTCTGATCTAGTTAAATCATTGTTGATTCAATTTCAGTACATAGTTGGTGAATAATTTATTTCAGGGAATAGAAAAAGTAATACAACATTTTGTTTGTTTTCAAATTCTTGAATTGTTCCTATTGTCTACAGTCTGCAGTTTCCTCATAGGAAACATTTTAAACTACTTACCCATTTTGTGAAGGTTATAAGGTTATAATTACACAATCTGGCTTATAAATCTATCCATTGTGCATCTGTAAATCTTAAAACACTATGAATGCTGAATAAAAATTGGAAGCATACACAGAACCACCTCATGGACATGTGTAACTCCTACCGTCCTTCACAGGGCTTTGCATTTAAGCAAACTGACCTCAGTAAGTCTGGCTGTGGACATCAGGGTTGATAAGTATATTCAATGTAAGTAAATGAAAACGCCTTTGCCCTTCATACATTAAAAATCAGTATGAACGCAGGTTCTAATGGCTTTCTCCCTTATCTGTTGCTTCATGGTACAATTGCTGGAGGGGGCACTTCCACCTTTGAGACCCTTGTCCTATGGGAAAGTCACCATGACATTTTGGAGAGGGACCTGCTCTGACACGGGGTCTAGGGGCTGAAAGATAAAAGTAGACCAGTGGAGACTTGGGGTGTCAGTGGATGTTTGCAGGGAATAGGAAGGTGCCCACCCTGGAACACCACAGAAAACCCTGGACGAGCAGAGAGCTCGGGAGCCCAGGGACCAGCCTAAAATGGGTCAGGGCCGAGCCCACAGATCCCCAGCCCAGGACAGAGCATTCAGCCTACAGCAGTCCGACGCTCTAGATTTCATCCTTTGTGGCTCCAGGTCTCTCGGAAGCTGCCCTTCTCAATTCTTAAATACAAGAATAAGTGAAAACACGCTCTGCAGCACAAGGATCCTTTAAGGTTTGTTTTCCAAGATGGAAAATAAAGGCATTTCATCCCTTCCATGGATAAAATTAACTTGCCGTTGATTTTGAAATCCCTTTCATTTGTCTCCCGCAGACCAGCCCTGTACAATGGCACTTTGTGTGCGAGCTTTCCTCTCGATGGGGCCAGCCAGGCCCTTCCTTCTGCCTGCCAATGTAAGGAGGCAGGGGAGGGCTCAGGCTTTGCAGGCCCCACGTTGCTGTTGGACATCATTCAGAAGTCCCGGCTCGGTGAGGGGAGCCCAGAGGGGAAAACAAACAGAGCGAAGAGTAGTGGAAAATGCTGAGTCCTGGAGCTGGTGGAACCACCCTCGCTTTTCTGCAGAGAGCCAGCCGTTCTGCCCACCTGCGGCTACAGTAGCGGGCAGGGAGGCCTTGGCACCAACGTCGGTGCAGGGGCTGGGAGGGTGGGAACACATACTCCTCTCTCTCCAGACAGGCCCTCCAGAGCCCATGCTCTGAATACTGAGGCTTTTTCTTTGTCTGACAAGTCCAGGAAAACACAACTCTCAAAGAAGGGAGAAAAAGACTTTCTCAAGCTGCTGTCCATATACACCAGTGGGGATGAACCTATGGCTTGTGTGTTATTTGTTTATCTTTCAAAACAAATGATGTTAATATACGAGTTGTTTTTCTCTAAACTAAAACTCCAGTATTCAAGTTGAACTGCAGTGTTGGCACTTTGTGATAAATAAGTGGGTTTTGAGTTGCAGTTTGGGCACTCATCTTTAAAAGGTTTGCCATCACTGACAGTTCCCGCTTACTCCTACATATCACTCATCACAGGTTCAGCATCAACATATATCAGTTGGAAATCATCACATCAGTCCCTTGAGGTTAATATTGTCATCCCCAATTTACAGATGGAAAAACTGAGGTGCAAAGAAAGTAAGCAGTTTGACCAAGGTCACAGTTCACAAAAGATAGGGCTAGAATTTAAAATCATACAGTCAAGCTTCAGTTCAAGTTCAGTTCACTTCAAATTCACACTCTTTAATGTGACTGCCTTTTTTCTTTGAATTGGCAAACTTCCTTTCTAGGAGTACAAGATATGAAACACAAAAGGAGGACACTCAAGATAGAGAATAAATAGAGGGATGTGAGATACAGCACAAAGATGGCAAGAAATCCTAAATTGGGGTTGGAAGATAAAATAGTATTGGTCAAGGAGATATTTGCTCTTCCCTATGCCCCAGATAGGATTCTGGGGCTAAAGTTCGGGGTTCACTCGGCAGTTGGACCCAGCATCTCTCAGGGAAGCTCCAAGGAGCAGCAACTGGAGCAGAGAAATGAACATCTTCTGTTTTTCTTCCACTTACAGGTTGGGGTGGAAAGAGATCACCCCGGGCTCCTGGGCAAGATGAGCATCCTGAGAAAAGTCAGTCACACCGGGAGGCCCAGCACTTCCTTTTGGAAGCTGTATAGCTCTTCTCATCAGAGAAAAGAGGGGAAGGAAAGGAAGAAGAGAAGAAGGATGGAAGTGGCAAGTGGGAAGCAGGAAAAGAGACAAAAAAGATTTCGTGGTTACATTTAGAGAGACAAGTCTCCAACCCTCACTAGATACGTGGAATTGGCCCTGGGGTCAGTAGACTCAAGTCCTACTCTTGTCTGTCACCACTTAGCAATGTGATGTGCACAGGTCACCTAAACTCTCCTACCCTTGAATCTTTTCATTGTTCAATGAACATACTGGACTTTATCTCCAAAGTTCTTTTCAGATCTAAAATCCGTGCAGTGGTGACACTGTGATTAAGGACAGGATCTGTCATCACCATTTCTACATGTCACCCTCTTCCAAGCACAATGCCTGCCACATCCACACCAACCATCCACCTAGTGCTGGAGATTCCACACCCCACACACTTTTCTGAGGTGCCCAAGACGTTTTCCTTGTAGGCATCTTTTCAGAGCAAATGAAAGTTTTCCAGCAGATCTCCCTGTCTGCAGCTCTACAGTCCTTTTCTGCAGTCAGAATGATTTTTCAAAGCACAGGCCATGAGCCAGGTGTGGTGACATATGCCTATAATCCCAGCACTTGGTAGGCTAAAGCAGGAGGATTGCCAAGAGTTTAAGGCCAGCCTGGACTATGTAGTGAGTTCAAGACCAGCCTCGATTACATAGTGAGATCCTGTCTCAAAAATAAAAAAAAAATAAAAAAATAAAAAAAAAAAAAGAGCACAAGCCCAGTAACTTGACTCAGCCTCCAAGAACATTCAGGTTGCTCTTCACGGCCCTCAGGGCCTGGACCACCTCCTGGCCACTCTCCCCACAACTTCCCACCCTTGCTCCTTGGTGGTCTACGCTCTGCCTAGGAAACTTTCAGTTTCTCTCTCAATCCACACACCTTCTCATCTCTAGGCCTTAGCACCTGCCTCCTCCCTACCTGTACCTTTTCCATCTGTCAGCTATAAATTCTGGAAGACTACCTTTCTCCTAGTGTCAAACCATAGTGTTATCTCAACAGATGAGAATTCTCCTGTTACTTGCTCATAACCCTTAATTTATCAAAAGCAGACTAAAGGAAATCATCATGTACCTTCTTCCTTTATGGATTGCCTAAGGAAGTACTGAATTCAATGCCAACCACATAGCAGATGTTCAGTGAATACTGGTTATCTACCTAAATAAATCTGCTTGGTAACATCATTATGTAGGGTACCTTATAACTACAACATCCAGCAGTCCTGTAAACTAGGATCCCAAAAATGCTGCATTTTCAGTTTCTACAAACAAAAAATGTAAGACCTCCCATCACCTATGAATCCACCTTTTCAGTCTCCTATTCCCAAGCCAAACCTCAGCATCCAGAGTATCCTGGATCCATGGGAACTAATGGCAATAATTATCATGATGAATGCTGAATCATCTAGGGGTCAGCCCTGAGCCAGGGTGTATCATCTAGTGCAGTGATGGTGAATCCTTTAGAGCTTTCAATCATACAATCAGTTCACTGTGGCATGCGTGCTGTAAGTTCACCACCACTGGTCTCCAGGTTGGATGAGATGTGGTACACAGTGTGAAATGGGAATAGTGCTGAATTCTGTTCCTAATGGGATGATAATAGGCAAGTTTTTTGGCTTCTCTGAAGCTCAAGTTCACAAATTCCTAACTGAAGAGATCAAAGTAGATCTTTATTAAGGTCCTTTTGGCTCGACAGTGTGGAATTTTGGAATTCTGATACTTGGTCTTTCACTGATCTTCTGGACCACCACTGGGCTCACCAAAGAAGCCATGTAAAGCATCATGGAAGTGAAAAGAACTAATTTGGGCCATCAGTGGATGACACTGAACTACCACGGACTCACCAGGATAGGTGGTTCCCCTGGGTTTTAATCCAGCCTCTGGTGGGCAGGCTTCATGTTTGGGGTTGCTATTTGTGGGAGCAGAGAGAGGGATATTTGTTATTTATGGTCAGGGACTTCAAGGAAGCTACATACATGGGCTCTAGAGCAATTCACAGGTGCCACCACAGTGCAGCTGACAGACCTGGGCCTCTGCTTGCACCTAACCGAGAAGCCCCATGCCCAGAGCTGATAGAGCCTCCCCGCCCTACTCTGCGGTATTCCTGCCCTTCAGTTATTCATAACCAGTCAGTTGTTGGAGAGAATATCTTATAATCCCTTGGGCTCAAATGCACAGAAAATATGATGACAGAGAAAACAGATACCTGAATTAAATATCCATTACCCCTAAATACTGGTCACATTGGTCATTGTTTCTACTGTCACTCTTACCTTTCCCTTAATGGGTACAAGCATCCCGAATTAAAGGTGTGCTGGCTACACTGTACTTGCAGTTTCTTATTCTAAGGACAAATGGAACATAATCAATTTACATGAGAAGCAGGTGAGCAAAGAGAAGTTCCCCAGCTCGATCACTGTTAGTGTTGAACTGCTAGAGCCTTCCCTTGATATTTGTGAGAATAACCATTTCTCATGAACACCACTTAGTTCATAAAGCTGCTTGGGAGCCCCAAGTCCCATTTCTCCTAAAGTTTGAAATATTCTTGCCTCAGAAAGGCAATCTAAGGCCAAAGCTAATGACCATTATTCCAAGATCGTGAAGGCTATTGCCACTCCATGGCGTATCTCTGGACTCTTATCATTCCTAGGCACACTTTGGGAACAGATCTTAAGAGACTGTAAGAAGACACAGAGCTGAGGTTTCAGGTGTGCTCTAGAAAAGTTAAATGCTGCCTGTGACTGCTCAGAGCTAGTGCCTCAGGCTAATAGTGTGGAGGACAGAGAGAAGATAGTGGCTATCTCTTGACCCTTAGTAATTCCCATAAGTGGCTGTCAACAACTTCTTTTTTCCTCTCCTTTGTATTGCATAGAGTGACCAGAGCTGATCTGACATCAAAGTTCTGTGCAAATGCAGTGGCTGAGAGAGCAGTAGAGCCTGAATGGTGGGAACAAGAGACTAGAGATAGGACTGTAATTCTAATAGTCATGGGGGCGTGTCACATGGTCTGGTCATTGTTGATTTCCTAGTGTGCTGTATGCAGACAGTCATCACTGTTACTACTTTGGAAATGAGCACATTGAGATTTTCCAGGAAATTGAGTGAAACTGCCTTTCCAAGGACATATATTTTTGCCAGGAAAATGAAAAGCGGGAAAGGGAAGAAGACATTGACTAAAACAGGAAATGGCACTGACCATAGCTGGCTCCACCTTATCCTCGAATTCAAAGTTCTAATTCTCCAAACCTTTTAAAGTTTTCACCTGCTGATCCACACCGTCGCTAGTCAGACATCTTACATCTCTGCCTTGATACAAAAGGTGCCAGGCAAGTGCTTTTCTCCACTGTTATACACGGTCCTCAGATGAAAATTCTCACAGCATGGAGGAATCCCAGAACAGCAAACCAGCACCATCCATGCTGGTACAGTGCTCCCATCGAATGGCTGGGGCCACATCCTCATGACAGCTCCAAGGTAGATGAAGGTTCTGTCTGAGCTGGGGAAAGGTCTCTGTGCAACTGGAACCATGTCACGACCTTTAGAATAGTCACTCGGGGGAAGAAGAGGTCAGAAAAGATTTCAGAAGTGAAAAGGTCTCTCAGAATGAAGACTTTGTCCGGGTCCCATGCTGTTCGTAACTAGGCCCATGGTCTG
The DNA here is from genome assembly GCA_004363535.1 of Dasyprocta punctata. NCBI lineage: Eukaryota > Metazoa > Chordata > Mammalia > Rodentia > Dasyproctidae > Dasyprocta > Dasyprocta punctata. The sequence goes on from RJWM01001581.1 coordinate 70,311, forward strand.
GCAGATGATGTGTGGTCTGCCCACAGCATCAAAGGAGATTTTTTGAGTTTGTGTGGCAGCAGGGTGGCGTCATGGAAAGAACAAGAGCTTAGAAGTCAGATGATTCTCTGATGACCCCAGTGGCCTCCTGTACTCTTTCCTAGCGTAGGTTGTAGAATTAATTGAGTTTCATGCCAAGTAAACATGGGCTATGGATAGATATCAACACAGGGGTCACAAACTCAAATTCCTCAGGGAAAAGGCAGGACTTTAAATATGGGGGGGACTGGCATACTAGAGACAGAAAAGGAACCTTGTGTCCATGAAGAGGGAGTAGCTCCCTCAGTGCCCATGGCGGAATTCAAAGACCCAGCCCTCACCCCGCTGCACACATTGCTTATCTGGCCTGAATGAACCCTCAGTATCTCTATGTCATGGAGTCAATCTGTGAGTCACCTCGTTGACATCAGCATCCTCACTTTACCTAATGAACATGTCAATCTTCTTCCTTTTAAGTTAAAGTAGTTATAGTCACTGTACTGGAAACCCCTTGCTATAGTTTGGATACAGCTGAATGTGTTCCTCAAAGGTTTGTATGCGGGAAGCAGTGCTGGTGTTCAGTGGTGGAATCTTTAAGAGGTGGGGCCCAGGGGAAGGTGACTGGGTCAGGAGCACATCGCTCTCTGAAGAGAGTAATGCTGGTTGCAAAATATGAATTAGATCTCACAAGATCGAGCTATTATGAAAAGAGCAAACCTGGACCCTGATCCCTCTGATTTCCTGTCTCGCCACATGTGCTTTTGCTATAATGTCACTACCGAGGAGGACTCAGGGGAAGCTGAACACTGTCTCTCACCAATCTTGGACTTTGGTCTCTCCAAAATTAAGAATTTTTAGAAAAAAACTTTTTTTAAACACGTTACCTAGTCTCAGGTGTTTTGTAATAGCAACAGAAAATGGACTAATATGGCTCTATTGCTCAATTTTTTGAAGGGGTGGTGAGTTCAGTTTTATAGCTTATTCCAAAGGCTTGGCATGGGAGGGTCAGACCACACTCCACTAACTTCCTCATACTCCACCTTCAGAAAGCATACTGTATCTATAGTTCTATGCACCACCTCTTTTTGTATAACTCCTATTTCCCTTGCATTTCCTTCTACTCCCATGCTAACCTATCCTCCCAAATCCTGCAGTTGCTACTGATGATAATGCTTTTCCCCAGGCCCTCTACCAGTTTGCATATGTGGGTCTCAGCTGTATCACTAAGAGGCCACCAATGCCCAGTTCCTGAGTTCTCAGAACTCTAGCTATAGTTAGAGAAAAAGATCCAAGTTGATTTCATTCACGTACATTTTCTATCTTTCTCCCAGTCAACATGAAATTGGTCATTGTGATGATTGATACCAAGTGGGCAGTGAAGGAAAGCTCTCTGACCAAAACCTTGACTGAGGCAAAAACCTATTCTCTGTGAACTGTTTATTCAGTGAGTAAAGAGCTCAGAACTTACGACTTTGCTCAGGTTCACAGTTGAAAACTAAAACAGCTAAGCCCTCAAACTGTTTCCCAAAAGTCTCCCAATGAGCACTGGTGACTTCCCTGAGACTCAAGGCCCAACACTTTCCTCATGTCCAGTTGGGCTACTTCACCACTAGACCACACAGTCCATGCTTAACGAGTACTCAGTAACCTCAAGTACCAAGCCTGAAGAAACAGATTTTCCAAAAACAGAGCTGTCTTTGTGAACAATTCAGCAAAAATTCTCTTTCCAGCTGTGAGTCGGGCTTCGTGTTGCAAACATTGGTGTTAATTAAAAACATCCACCTTCTACAGTTTCAACAAGGAAAAGCACCATGCAGAATGCATTCCTAAGCACTCCTCTCCAAAGCACTTATAAATATGCATTTTATTTAAGTCATGGTTGCTGGGGGTCCTGACAGATAGCATCATTCCCAATTTTTGGTCCCAGTGAAAAAGCTGGGGCCCCAGGGATGGATGGAAAGCTATAACGTTATTGTCAGAAGAAGAATCAAAAATACTGCTTCTAGTGTGCAGCATCTGTATGAGTATCAGGGTCTGTTCCTATCTGAAATCAAGTGTGTATCTGTTGAATCACTAAAAATGTTCTTCACATGATGCGCACTCTTTCTGACATGAAGAAATGATGTATGCCAAGGCCAGGGACGTTCTACAAAGGGACGCTCCAATTCATTCAATAATTGGGATGTTAAGGTTACTTCCCCATATTCCTATCACAATTCACCTTTTTATTAAGAATTCTTTATCTAAAACAGCCCTGGGAGTAGAGGGTCAGACGGAATGAATTACATTTTTTCTGGGGCTTATCTCTGGTTGGTAAATTTGTCCTGTTGCACTACATAAACCCGACAGGAAAGAATCAAGCCAAAGCCACATCATTATGAATGAATTTCTTCATCTTTAATTTCACACAGTTTAAAATACAATATGAAATCAGGCTACAGTATATAAAAAACTCTCCAGCAAAAATGATGTGCCAGCATCAGCTACTAAAATAAACAAACAAAAACTCCCTGGTAAGAAATTTTTTTTTTTTGCATTAAAAAAAAACACATAGACACTTACATTACTACATCTCTAAGCTACCTCAGTTCTGATTTTTTAAAAAGCACCTGCTTTTCCTTTTTTATCTCACTTTAAAATTTTCAGCTTTTAAAAAATATAAATTATATGAAAATACAAGTTGGAAAATAGTCAAACACAATATAACATCTTTTTCACTCCAATACTTCTCAGCTTTAAAAAAAAAAGTATTCTTAAAAAAAAGTTCAATAACTGAGGCAGTGTTCCTGATAGAGATAATTTCATTTTAATATATATATATGTCATATATGTATATGTATACATATATTTGTGGTTCCTTGACACTTCTTTGGAATGTAGGTAAAAGTTCAACAAATTTATATAGACCCCAACAGAGAAAGCAGCATGCACAGCATGACTCGAAGAGAGAAAACATATTTTCCCCATGAAGGTTAGGCAGGTTAATGCTCTAAAACCCAGAGTGCTCACGTCCAGAGTGAGGAAGGGCACATCTGATCTTGGAATACCATCACCAATCCCCATGGGCACACGATCAGGCTCTGTGCAGGAAAGCCCCTCCCCTGAATGCAGAAAGGAACCAAGTGACTCTGGGCATGAAAGCCAAAACCCACATAGATTAAGGCATCTCCAGGAAAATAAGGGTTTCACCCAGCTAGACCTGATTTGCCTGTCCTTCCTCTGAAGTTAACATGTGTTTTTAAAAAAGCATAAATGCAACAATGCTGCTACATTTCCAGTGTATAAACCACCCACCACTCTTCCTGGGATGGTCTCTGGCCTTTGGACAAATGAGAAAAAAGCATATGGCCAGATGGACAAAGCTGTCTGTGCTAATACACTAGCTACAAATCCTGAAATTGGTGGACACAGGGAGAAAGGGCATCTTAGCAAAATGCAGGCTGAGGAGCATACGGAGGCACTTTCTTACATCTTATCTGCTACAGGAATTGCAGGGATTGGACAGACTCATAGAAGGGGAATTTTCAGCATACATTTCCTAGGAAACACTGCTGATTTGAGAAAGCAATTTCGTGCCTGGCTGTAAACAGTAAGCGATGACTGTTACCTGGCCCAGGTTCTGCTCTCACCTATCACTGAAATGTGAAAAGACTTAACTAGAAAGTTCAGGTATTATTTCAGCTGCAGTTGTGCATTTCCACACACACACACACACACACACACGCACACACACACCTTTTACCAGTGCCCGACAAAGATTACATAACCTAAGAGAAAACAATGTCATTCAGACAGTTCCACCTAACGCTCCCTGAGCAGCTCCTAAATTATTTGGAGAGCTTCATTAAGGCACCTGCATCTGGAAGATCAAAACATCCAGCTGGGATCACTCTGCCCTTGCTTTACACGTGTATGTGCCAGTTGGTCTGTGTGAGGATCCTCGTGAATCATAGACCAAGTTCCTGCTAAGTCAGGGCCTGCAAAGGGATCTGCGAGTCAGCAGCATATCGGGAAGATATGCTAGAAGGTAGTTAGCACTTCCAGTTTCTTAGCTAAATCCCCCAAAGGACCAGCCCTGTGAAGTCCATCTTCACTGTTTCTCCCCCTCTCTCACAGCAGTCCCTTGTCATCTTTGTAACTGACCATGTCTACAGTGGGAGGAATTCTAATGACAGTAGGCACATCGCCTCACTACTTAAGATAATGGGTTTTGCCCCCAAACATCATTTTTAGATTCATTTCACAACCAGCAGAAAGATAACTGCCTTTCTTGACTGTGTTTAAATTTGAGGGAAGCTAAAAATTTATCCAAATCTCATGGACCACCTTCTTTTATTTACTCAAGCTCCTTTCCTTGTTTCCTCTGCCTTCAAGTCATTCCTCCCTTCCCCAATTAACCTTCACTCACCCTCTGCCAGGGCAGCAGATCCAAGCACAAGGCCCAGCATCCTCTGCGCTACCTCCTCTGCATGCAAATCTCATCTGACATCCTACCCTACTAGTGTCAGTTCTTCAAAGGAAAGCCCTGCACATCTCTTGCCAAATCAGCCAAGTTACACTGTACTGAAATGCTCCCTTAATATCTGCGGCTTCTAAAACCCAGCAAGTATACATTCTTCAGTTCCCTGATGTTTGAAGTCACTCTTTCAGTCATCTATCAGAAACTGTACGTTTCTCTCTGCTGAATATTGGGGAGGGCGTCAATAAATGTGGGATACTGGAAGAATAAGACATAAAGGAGCAGCTGTAGAGTATTAGTTTGGAGCAACACACATCCAGGACCTGCTTTGTAAAACCTGAGGGGGTAATGCCCGTGCACACAGCTTTCATTCCAAGTCATCTATGTTACAGGTAGAGAATTATCAAGAACCAGTTAATCTTCCTCCTTCAATTTCCTTTCCATGACTTCAGCAGTGCTTGTATGTTGACTATAGTCCAAACCCAGGGCTGCAAAATACATTCAGTTCAAAGACTTAATGCTTCATAGATCAACATTAAGTCTAACCCCGAGAATCCATAAATGACAGATAAGTAAAGGGCTGTGGCAATATTTTAAAAATTATAGATGAAATGCACACACACAGTTCCCCTGTACCCAAATCAGTATTAATATTTCCTTCATATATAAGTCACATGAATTTGGGATCCCTGATCTCAGTGGCTAGGCTTTGCTTTTCCCATGGGGTCTATATAAACAGTTTTCTTTCACTGTGACAAAATCCTCAGCCAGCAAATAAGAACAAACTTGCATGACACTGTAATACTGAGACCACCTTAGAGCTTAAGACGATTTTTTGAGGAAAAAAAAAATACTGGCACAAAATTTCATGAAATAAGTTTTAACACAAAAACAGTTTGGACCCCTCTCCATGAAAGTCCATCTTTTTTTGTTTGCTTGCTTGTTTGTTTTGTTTTGTTTTGTTTTCAAAAAGCAGAGTGAAAGGTAAATAATCCTTGGTTTTTCAGTCCATCCTTCAAAGAAAATATTCTTATCCCACCCTCCTCATTTTTCCCTCCCAGATTCAAAAACAACAGCAAATTAATTGCCTTTCACCAGTCTTGTATTCTTGATATAACAATTTCTCTTGCAAACGGGTCCATAACTCAAGATGTGCTTGATGATTTTACAAAACGATTGGACACGTTAGTCGCCTCCTTCCTTAAACCAGATCCTTTAAGCTTCTAAGACCTTTTTCTCTCTCCTGAAAATCTGCTGAAGACCTTCCGGCCCCTCCACCCCACAAGTCCTGGCTTTTCCTTTCAACCACGCAAAATGGATTGCAGCTGTAGCTCCCTCAGCGCCCACCCCTGAATGTAAAAAATGAGTTCTGGAAAATAAAAAATAGAATAACGATTAAAAATTAAGAGTCCGACCAACACAGTTGTTCTCTAATAGGTCTCAGAAGGGTAGTCCCAGCCCTTCCACGTCCATCACTCATCAGTGTCTGGCTTCACATCCAGCATGGCGTGGAGCTCCTCAGGGGTGTAGCCCAGCAGGCTCTGCAGGTCACAGACAAAGCGGTACACATAGCGTTTTCCCGCTGTCTTGTGGATGATGTTTTTGTCATAATAGTAGCGTAGACCACGGCTCAGTTTCTCGTAATTCATCTTAGGCTTGTTTTTCCTCTTTCCCCATCTCCTTGCCACCTGAAATTAAAATTTTTTAACAGAAGGAGTGGGTTAAAATCTATAGGATATCCTCCAAATATGTATTTATATGTCATTATTGATTTACAATGGCCCATCATGTTCAAATAAGAGAATCAGAGATCTATGTACCTACCTTCCAAACTATTCCCTCTGAATCTTTTCTTCTTAAATATTTTAATTTTAAATTGTCACACAGTAATTAACCAAATTTATGGGGAACAGTGTGGCATTTCATGTCATGATATGACATGATACATAATGATTCAATCAGGGAACTGGCACATGTATCACCTCGGCTGTACAACATTACTTTCCGTGGAGCCATTCGAAATCCTCTGCACTAGCTATTGCAAAATATTCAATGAGTTGCCAGCCATAGTCATTCTAGTATGCTGCAGAACACTAGAAGTTACCCTGTCTCTCCTGGGCTCACTTTCCGCCTCTCTTCATTTCCATTCCCATTCCTTTCTCAGACCCTGGGAACCACTGCTCTGTGGTCTATTTCTACAGGACCTACTTCTTAGTTTTTGTATGCAAGGGGTAGCATGCAGCATCTGTCTTTCTGTGCTTAATTTATTTCACTTAATGTAATGCTCTCCACTTTTATGCATGTTACTACAAATGACACAATTTCTGAACTCTGGTTTTTGAAGGTTGGGTAGGGATGGCAATCAAGTTGAGTTATTCAAGCTGATGAAAAGGCAGTGATCCTAAACTCCGATGGAATGGGGTTGAAGAATTTGATTCTTAGAAAAAAAGGAAAAGTCACACAATAAGCACTCTTCTTCATTGTTATGGCTTCTCTAGATGTCTTTCCAAAGCCTCAGGTGGTCTTAAATGGGGCTTTTTCAGAGGTAGCTGGATCTAGAGTGTGTGACTCTAGGATTCATGGTACAATGCTAGGCTCAAGGGCACTAGGATTAAAGGTGTGAGCGCTACCTGCCCTAAGTAGCCTGAATAACATAAAAGGGGCAGAAAGATGCTGTTAAGCCTTACTTGCTTGTTTTTGCTGTCTTCTGCTTGCTATGAACTGGTTCTCCTGTGCGATTCCCCCCTGCCATGCCACCCTGCCTTGGAACCAGCTGACTACGGACTGAAACCTCTACAAACTGAGCCAAATAAACCTGTCCTCTTCAACTTTGGGTGTTGTGTATTTTGTCTCAGCAACGAGAAATGTAAGACTCTCATATTATTAGTAGAATGTTCTTGCTTTGAAAGCCTGAAGTGCACAGGGAGGGGATGGGGCAGACGAGCTGAGCTGCGATCCTACCCGCTTGTCACATCAACAGGAAGTGTTCTTTCTATACAGGGCACAAATATTTTCTCGTGTCTGCCAGAACAGAGATCTTGTCTCCCTTTCTCATTGTTTTTTTATCATCAGAATCAGGCATGGCATAGATCAACCACTCAATAAGCATTTGCAAAATGAAAGAATGAATACAAGAACAAATTGCACCAAATTTCTGAGGTCTCTTGAACTGGTCCCTCTGACAGTCATAGACACACAGTCTCAGAAAAGTGCTAACATTGAGAAAGCGGACTTCACTGATAGAGTGCCTACTATATGCCAGGCATTTCATGTATTAATCAGTTAACCCTAGAAAACAAATGGGAAGTGTGTGTATTTTGTTTTCCAAAAGATGAAACTAAGGCTCAGGCAGGCTGTATAACTTGCTCAAGGTCACAAGAGTAGCAAGTAGAAGAGGCGGGGGATTGCAGTCCTACAGGATGTCATCCAGGCTCCATCCAGGATGAGTTTTCTCTTATCCCTCCCTCAACCCAGGCCTCTTAAGTCACTCCTTTCTTACCTCATCTGGGTCAGAAAGTTTGAATTCCCAGCCATCTCCTGTCCAGCTGATAAAAGACTGACAGGATTTATCAGTGAGTAATTCCAGAAGAAACTGCCACAGCTGGATGGGTCCGCTGCCTGGAGACACAAGGCATTGTGAATCATTACACCACATATCCAGTGCTCTCAGCAGCTAATCCCATTAGACAGTGCTGCCCCCGCCCCGCCCCACCCCATCCCTGCTTTCTTGGTCTATGTAGTCAGGAGAAAATGAAGGCAACCTGTAGTGGAAATGCTGGAAAAAGTACCCAGAGCTCAGCAGACTAAAAGGAAGGACTTTCTACCACATATGCACAAATAGCAAGTAAAATAATAGATCAATTGCTTTATTTTTATTGACTTAAGGGTTAGTTCATTTTCATCACTAAACAAATTCTAGAAAGAAAATACAGGGTCTGTCCTCTGGAATATTCTAAGGAAGCATAGCTTTATGTGCCTTCAAAAACTAAACCATTGTGTTTATCTTAAAAGGAAAAGCATTAATTAAAGAACGCTTTGCCAAGTCCAAGCAGAAATCAGAGCCCCCGAGGACTCCTGTGTGGTAGGGAGCCTCTGGCCTCTGATTTGCGATTGGGAAGGGCCACTACATTCAGGTCTTGTCACAGGGAAACAGGTGCCCTTCAGTCACAGTATTCCTCACCACCATAAGTCCAAGCGCCAGGCCACATACAAGAAAGCACCAAAATAAGCAAGGAAGACATCCTGACGATCTGGGATCAACCTGCTACCCAAGGACCTTGAGAGTGGGTGATGACTGGCCCAGACTGTCTTTATAGGTTCAGTGTATTCACACACACACACACACACACACACACACGCATGCACGCACACTACTCTCTTGCCTTAGTGCCAACACCCAAGATCTTACCTTTAAAGGAGGCCTGGTGTACCCACCCCCAGTCATTTTGTCCTATGCTAAAGGGTTTACACCACATCATCTTCCTCTTAGTTGACCTTTCTATTCTGTGACGACAGAGCTGCCAGCAGCTCCTGTGTACTTTCTGGGTTTAGCTGGAGAGACTGACATGCGTTTGACAGTGTGTGTATGGCTTGTTACATGTCTACACTGTACCCTATAGCACCACCTCACACACCATCTGAGGATAGGACTGGGAAAAACCCACACTAGTAGATAAAGCGTGGGATACTCCATCTTATAAGACCTGAAGTTCTAAGACTCTAATCCTTAGCCTTAGAAATTTCAAGTATGTTTGATCCAAAATAAACTGAGATTCCACATGAAATAAGCTTTAAGACCCTTTCCATTTAAAAGAAAAGCTTCCTTTATGTTCTATATGGCTATTCTCTTATAATATCTTACACTTCTTTAAGGCATACTCACCTATATCATTCTACTTGCTCCTAAAATCCTCTCCCCACCCATGTACTGTGAGTTGGACACAAGTGGTCCTACTAATTCCATGCCACTGGTGCAGCAGAAGGAGCTCAAGAAAGTGATGGAACTTTGGTCCAAGGTCAGACTCTAAGCACCAAAGCAGCCTCCACTGACCCACAAAGAAGAAGCAGCTGACCTCCATGGTCAGCAGAGAGTGCATGGAAACCTTCATCCAATGAAGACTTCCTAATGGTAGTTTCCAGGGCTCTCTTTCTGGACACCTAAGCTAAATATCAAACAAGAGATATCTCTATCTTATCTTTCTGAGAATGCATCATTAACGTTTTAAAGTCATTGTACACAAAATACTTCACATGTACTTTAGAATGAAAAGATTCAGCAAACACCACCAAAATAAGGTGACATTTGAAGAACCACCCCAGAGGACTGCACTGATAAATCATCATTTTCTGTCTATCTACCCACTGTTAAAAAGCCATTTAGTTTACAACTCAAGTTTCTTGGGAATTAAGCCAGCAGCTACTGTACCCTGTCTGGGTTCACAACACTACACACAGCATTAGTTGAAGAATCCATGGAAAGGTCATTCTAATAGGCCCAGAAAGGAAGAAATCAAATTGCTCTTAAGAAATGCACTTGTCCGAGTCCTTGTGACATTACAGGTTTCCTGATGAAATTCACAGAGACTGTAAGCAATAGGATCCCTGATAACAGACACAGAAAAACCAGCTACCCTGAAGTTCTGCAAAGGAGGACACTGCTAAGCCTGCACCACAAACCTGACTGTGTTAGGGGAAGGAGGCTGCTTTGAGACCCCGGACAGAGAAGGAGACCAAGAGAAGCCATGACTCACTGCACCCCTAACACGCACCAGCCTCTGACTGATGCTTTAAGGCCGTCTCATGATTCCTCACACAAAAAGTCTAGGGACACATACAGTACATATCCTATTTGTTTGCACCACTTTCCAATAGAGGAAGCTTATACACTATATGGCCATTTAACTTGTGCAAAGCCATGCAGGTCAGAAGTAGAGTAGCTGGGACTGGGACCCAGCCACTCTGGCCCCAAAACTCTTCATTTCTTGCTCCAAGACAAAAGTCTGGCATGTAAACTATTTGGCTACCGCCAATGACCAAAGGGTTAAAAGGACCTAGTTTTAAAAATCTATCATCTCTTCCTCTTTCTCACATCAGTCTGGTGCACTAGACAGCTCCTCCTGGCTTCAGCAGCTAGTCCTGCACAGGTAATGTTCCCAATGCTAGTGGTGAAGTCCTCTTGTGACGGCTACATTAAGCTGCATCATGATTTCCTCCTCCCACTAATTATCTTAGAACGTCTCTCATGTCTTAAAGTCTCTGGAACCTAATATACTGAGCTAAAGAAAGGGATGGAAAGACGGAGAAACCAAGGAAATCTCAAGCATTGATAGAAGCAGAAGGCATGTGCAGGTGCCGGGGAGAGGCCCAAGAGCACAGAACAGACTCTACCTTCAGACTCTCAGCCATGAGACTGAGAAGAGGGCTTCATTCATGACACAGGCACCGGCTCAGACAGGAGAACCTCAGAGGGAATTATTGCTATTTTCCCCCCAGCACTGTTTCCTGAATTGAAATGGCAAACAAACAGTCCTTTGCTTTTAGCTCTTTCTCTGAATCAAACAACTGATGACTCTGAATATGGCCCGGGAACTGGGTGAGTCCTCGCCTGCTAAGGTTTTATTCCTCACTGTGAGCTTTCCTGTGTTCAGAGGAACACAAAAAATACTAACTTTGGGCACCAGAAACCCAAGGTCTAGGTGCTCTCAAACTCTTTTTTTTTTTTCTATTAACAACAAAGGGAAGTGGGGACAAATAGGAAAAACAGATGCCTTGGGAAAGCAAAGGTAGCTGAATGGGAAGAACCATCTGTGGTTAGCTTCACAGGCAGGAAGGTCAACACAGTGGCACTGTCAGCACAAGTCCCCTTCCCAGTGCTACACTCCTGTGAATGCACGAGGCTGACAGGCACACAGTGTCCTCACCCGCGAGGGAGCCCACACTTGTCTCAGAGGACAGGAACCCGTGGTCCTCCCGGATTGACCTCTCTGGGGCTTTTTCACTGACTCGTAAACTGCAATTTAGCTGTGGGGAGCAACAGAAATGAAAAGGGGACAGAGTTGCCCCCCAGGCTACAACTGCTGAACCCTGCAAGAGTTCTGGCTTCAGCAGGCGCTGGTTCCCTGGAGTCTCACATAGGAGTTATTTCTGTAGCTCACATTGCCCTGGCTTGGAGTCTAGAAGGGTAAGTCAGGGCTTCTTGGAGGCAGTTTTGGGGTCACAGTGTACCTTGGTTTCACTCATCTATCAGCCACATCTGCGTCTATGCCCTAGACTGGCAAAAACACACCCACTTACAACCTACCCTAAGAGCGCTTCTGCTCTGTGTCGCGCAGATCTGCTTGAGCCCTGTGGCTGCAAGCCCCACCCCTTGCCCCTGCTCTAATTTACTCTACCATGGAAGGCTCTTCCTCCATTCTCCTTGTGCACCCCTAACCCCCATGCCCAGCCCATCCACCTACCTAGATGGATTGTGGTCCCAGTGACCTTCTTCCCTGGGGGCAGAGACCTATACTAAGAATAGCCCCAGTCATGGGAAAGGGGAGCTCATATGTTGAATGTGACTCACAATAGTGTCCCTGTCTGGGGCCCCAGGCAGTCAACAGTACCCTTCACCATGCTGCCCTGCAGTGTCACACATCAGGAATCCAGTGGCATCACTGGGAAACTATGCTTCTCAAGTGGTGCTCCAAGCCACAACAACAGAGGGGTCCCTGTTAGGAGGAGGTCTCCTTCCAAGGCGGTCATTGGGGAGGGAGGGCACCCCACACACAGGCCCCATCTCCCATCCTGCTGAGCCTTCACACCCCCTGCACTACTCCCCACCACCACCACACACCCTCTTGCCCGCTACCTCCCGGGCTGCAGCTGGGGAATTTCCTCTGGCTGCTTTGTCTATGGGGTAGGAAGAAAATTCTAACTACAGCACTGATGGTCTTGGATTAAAGAATGTGAACTGACTTGAAAGAAGAAATACCAGCTGGGTACATGGAGCATGCAGGCAGCAAAGCAGGCTACCCTGTAAATGTTCTCCTCCAGAGGGACCCTGTAGACACTACAAATCAAAGGCAAAAATCTCTCTCTCTCTCTCTTTTTTTTTTTTAGGGTACAGTTTCAGATAAATTGTTGCTCATTGTATTCATATTTTAAGGCTCTTCTCCTTTGGAAACTGCACAGCCTAATATCTATCTCAATAAGGGTTGATTACTAAAAATCCTCTGTTGCTTTGCTCCCTTACCCTAAGGCTAAGAATTTGAGCAACTTAATATACAGCACTGGGCCAGGACAAAATTGTAGTAAGTTGGCCTTTTTGTGTGTGTGTTTTTTCTCTTTTTCTTCTGTGTTGAAAATTGAACTCTTACACTTTTATTTCAAGGCAAGGTCTCTTTTAAATTGCTCAGGCTGTCCTTGAACTTGTGATCATTCTGCCTCACCCTCCTGAGTTGCTGAGATTCTAGGTGTGTGCCACTACCCCGAGCTTTCTTGAGATGTTCTTGATTATAATCCTTCCACTTGCCAGTTTACGTCTTTCTTTTCACTTTCTAGTCTTGCAGGCTGGTGAACAGGATTTGGGTTGGACTTCGGTTTTTCCTCCTACTCCTTCCTCATTTCCATTTCAACCACAAGTGCACATTCTGCCATCTGTCCCCTGGCGGGAGGCTGACACAAGACAGCTGGCTTCCCTGCAGACAGGGGTCAGCGCTAAGCAGCTCCTTTCCTGGGCAGAATCCTCGTACTTCTGGAACGCTGAGGGTTCCTCTGTGCTCATGTCTCTTACCCTAGTGTGAGAGCTTCACAGGCAGCACGCTGCCTTCCTGCCTCTGTGCCCAAAGCCTAGGACACTGCTTCACCAGCAAGCACTTTGCTAATGAGCACCCAACCACGAGACTCTTGCTTGTTGTTGAATGACACCAGTTTCAACGACTCGTGTCTTACTGAGCCTTGCATTCTCAGTGCCAGGGACTCATAAACATTTACTGAATGGTTTTACTAAAAGAGTCCTCTAGGGGGAAAAAAAGCATAAGGATCTAAAGATCCACCTGCATTCATTCTCTTTATAAGTTATATTTGGGGCCAAGCAATATGGGTGACCCCCTGGGCTACGTTGCATCAAGCTGCTCCCCAAAATAATAATGACCACACCTCCTGTCCTTTGGGGGTTTCTCTGCTGTGCTGAGATGCTAAAATTCTTTAGCTCTACTCTAAAATTCAAACAAAATATCTCAGTGTGGGCAAGATACCGCATTTATTTTAACCTATGAAACTCTCATGGTTGGTCACCCTTGCAACAGGGCTGACTCTGCCCCAGTAGCACACATCTGGCAGGTGGCTCTCAAACAGAACAGGCCTGACTGGCCCCTCCCTCCCAGCCAGGTGTCTCTGCCCACAGCCAAACGATGACAGCAAAAACAGCACACTTGAATCCAGAAATGACCCATCTGTTCCAAGTGAGTCTGCCTTCCAACAGGCGCACCTACATCTGAGGGTGGGGTGGGCAATGCTAGAGCCTAAGTAACAACCCTTTCTAAAATAATCCCTCCTAAAAGATTCCACAACCAGTTTCCCTTAAGTCCTTAGGAAATGTTTAATGACAAATTAAACAGAAGATATCCTGACAGTTTCTTGCTGCCTGGACCACCTCAACCGGAAGCTACATCCAATCTGCTCCTGAGGTTGATACTGCTGGCAATCGAGGCACTGAGGAAAGTTGTAAAAAGTAGCAGAGAACTGTGGGCATTTGGACTTGGTTTGATGTCTGCAGGTGACTTCTCCCATTTCTTCTGAGTTATACGCTTCCTTTGCCAACCCCATCCCATGGCCCACTTGCATCTCACCTTGGACATCATCCTTATATGGTACATTTTACAGCTAGCCAACAATGCACAGTCATCCAAGTCTAGAAATATTTCCTATATTAATGGCTAGCAACTCAATGACAGTGATTAGAAGTAAAAGAATTAACCATTCATAATGAAGACTATTCTAACAAAATACACTTGATGAACACAGTGATGAACAATAACTAAATAAACTTGTGTTTATTTATCGGTCAGAGAGCCAGTATCCCATAATGGAAACAGGTTACAAAACAGCCCTGAAATCAATTAAAACCAACTTGCTTTGTCTTGGCTTGATTTTTCGAAATAGGATCTCACTATAGTTCAGGCTGGTCTTGAACTCACTATGTGGCCCAGGCTGGCCTTGAACTCATGGTGATCCTCCTGCCTCAGACTCTCGAGTATTGGAATTACAGGTGTGGGCCACCTCACCTGGTTTAAAGTCAACTTTTGACTGCCAAGTTCATCTCCGACATGTCAGACCAAAAAACAAGGAGAGAGCGTTTTTTAAATTACATGTCAGGCAATGAAGAACTGAGAGATGATAGTATCGTATAAAATAAAAAGACATGGATTTATATTTCTCTGATAAAAGTCCCACATGGGCAGTCATGGGCACAGGGCTTTGATCTCAATTATTCCCTGATTCACTGTGCAATCTTGGCAACTCCTTTAACTTCTCTGGGCTTTATTTTCCCATCCCTAAAATAGAAATAGTAATTTCTGGATTAAGTCCTTAGCTGAGAGAGAGAGAGAGAGGGAGAGAGACCTAAATAAGCAATCACAGTACAAAACAGTTTGGAAGCAAAAGAAAATACAAGAGAATTAAACAGAAGAATTGAAACAATAGAAAAATACTTTTAAAAACAGAATTTTCAAAGGGAAAATGAAATAAAAATGGGATAATTTTTTAAACTGTACAAGTACTAGATAAAATTTAATTAAGGTTTCCAAGAAATAAACCAGCCTTTTTATAAGATAATTTTGAGAAAGCAGAAAGTCAGAGGTTAAAACAAAGTTAAAGTTTATAAACATAAAATTTTTTACATATTTTAAATGAGAAAAATCACAGAAGATTTTTTGAAGTTACAGATGACTCTGAAATCCTCACTCTAAAAGTAAGTAAGCACCCAAAGAGGTAGCACATGGGAACTACTTTGCAAGTGAAAGTATTGCAACATTGCTGGTTTGGGGATATCCTGGTGCCCCCTCTCCCCTGTGAACCTCTCTCCCTCAGGATCCATGCTTCTCACCCAGCAGTGCCACCTCACTGTCACACAGACTGACCTAGCGTGAGCTCACCAGCACTCCCCATGGCATGGGTCACAAAGAGACAGCCACCCACCAGCCCCAATGAGGAAGAGCAGGACATCTTATCTGACTACCCACGCCCAGGACAAGCCCTGTGGGCCAGCACTAGCTGACAGCATTGCTCCGCCTGAGACAGACTTCAGTAAAGCTCCTTTGGCCAGTAGGGTTTAGGTCTGAGGACAAGTCAGCTACACATTTTTAGCACAGGGAGGGAAGGCCTCTGTTTTTGCTCCTGCTCTGTAGGCACACCTGCAAGCACTCAACAATTCCTCTCTCTTAAAGGGGCAGCCTCTATTCAAATGCAGCCAGCCCTTTCCTCCCAACCCACCACAAATGCTGTCTAACCATTTCAGCTTAACTCTCAGACTTACACTTGGACAGCCACCCAGTGATGCTCAAGTCAGGAAGTGGGTTTCTCTATAGGTTTTTCCTCCTGATGTCTTCTAGGTAATTGATTCTTTTAAGAAATCACTAGAGATGGTTTGACCTTGGATTTGGGCAGAGGAGGTGAGAACCTTGCTATAAACCAAAGAAATATTTTTCTACCCAATATAAATAACTTTTTAAAAAACACCTTCCTAAACATCTAGGTGGCAAGAAGCAAGATAGGTTGGAATTCGAGCGCTTGACTTCAGAAGTCTGAAAACTGTAACTTTCTTAGTAAGATTCTCAAGTTCACCTTTGTAAGTGATTTTAAATCTAGGGGGAGAATTTCTTCCGCATATCAAGGGGGATAGAAATCACCAGTGAGGCATCTTAGAACTTTAGGGGAGGTGAATTAGACACTAAGTGATCATTACAGTTTCTGAACACTCCTCAGGCATAAAGCACTGCACCAGATTGTGTTGAAAGATAAAACAGAGTATTAGCACCATGGAGCTATACAACCAAAGGTTTTGGGTCAGTGTAACATAGTGAGCAGAGGGTGCTCTGCCTATGCGTTTCGGGAATAAAAGCCAGAGAAAAAGCCTGCAGAGACCTTACAAGAAACTGCACCACCTCCACTCTGAAAGTCAAACAGCTCCCAGAGCTCTGCTTTACGACCGTCTCTCCAGCACAGCCAGTCCCAGTCTCCTTGCAGAGTTTAAACTTTCACATTCAATCACCCTAGGAGAACTTTCACTCGTGTTATCTCTCAGGGAGAGGTGAGTCACACAGAAAACAAAGCCACTGGGCTACTGATAGTCCACAGTATGCACGGAGCTCTTCTGGGTTCCACCCTTGGGTCACCAAGAGCATTGAGTCGCATGGTCCTGAGTTCTGCCAGCTGGAAAAGCCGGGCTGGACTGTTTGATAAGCCACCTTTGCCAGTACAGTCCGCAGCAGCTGCTGAACTCTGCGCTGATCAGAACTCCTGCTGCAGGGAGCGTAACGGGCTAGCTCGACTGTACCCACTCCAACTCTAGGTTTCCTAGGGTTTGCTACAGCCTGGGACAGAGCACAATGGGGCCCGCAGGCCTAGCCCTGGAGACACAGAGCTCCTCCCTGGGCAGCTTGGACCCAAGCATTCCCCACCAGGTTGCTCTTTCATGAAACTGAGCCACAGGTAGAAGATTCTCTTACCCCAACTTCCTTCCAGACCTGTAGCATGGCCCAAATTTTAGATACTTTCCTTCTATTTGTTAGATACCATGAAAAAATTTGAAAAGCATCTTCTTTGTTCTGTGCTTTGTGACTTCAGGCTACACAAATCCCTTCCCAAACAAACTCAGCTCCCTCATTTGTACAGAGGATAACAGAATCTACTTTGTATGGTTTTTGATGAAGAGTTAAAAAGCATTCATGTACTGTATGGCAGAGTCCAGCAGACAATAGGAACTTGGTAGATACGGATGGAGTTGCATAACTGAAGAGATCTGTCTGACATTAAAAATCTGCTCTGTCATTCTGCCAGAAATTACTGGCATTTTATAAGTAAAATGCATTGGCCTCTAACCTCCCCTTAGAATTACCCTGGAAAAATAAAAGGTTTGGAAAATAAAATAGTAGTTAACAGCCAGCACTTACTACCTCCTTTGTGGTGAGCACTATCCTGGGTCCTTTCTATCAACCAATTCGCTAATTCCAACAAGTCATGAGATAGGAACCATTATTATTATTATCATCTTGCAGATGAGAAAAGTGAGGCACAGAGATGTGCAAGGTCATACAGCTGGTGGTGGAAGCGCCAGAGTCCCTGCTCTTGATTCCAACATGGTATGGCCCCTGCACGTGGCTCCCCACCAGTGAAGCAGCACAGGCTGGCCACCTGGTCTGCAAGTCACCAGATTTCAACCTAACGGCATTCCCCAGTGACAGTGGGGGTGGGCGGCCTGGTGCTACACCCAACCTGCAGGTGTCACACGGAAGTAACCTCAGGGAAGACGGGGAGGGATGCACTGTTCTGGATTTGAGCTCTCCTCTGAGACCTCTGCTCACTCTCCACAGCAGGGAACCCCATTCTGGGAGGAAAGATGCCCAGGGGCAGAGCAAGACCACCCAAGGCATCTGTCAGAGCCTTTCCCAACAGAGGTGACTGACCAGGAGCTCCCAAGGTTTAATGGCGCCGAGGACCTGCATGGATGTCTCAGCAGCTTGCTGCATTTTGCTCCATGGAAACATTTTGCTTCATAGGCAAAAAGGTGGAGCTTCCAACTGAAGACAGAGTGGAATTTTCAAGTAATCAAGACCCAGTTCCATTGCTTGTCGGGAGATTTTGTTAAAGAACAACCCCAAAATGTGATGTTCAGAGGCTCTTTCAAAACAGGTCAGGGGTGCAGGGAGATGTTCCCAAGACAGATGAGCCAATCTGTGAGCTTTCTGCTCCTCAGAATCCAAGCAGGCACCCACAAGGCCCCAGAGGCAGAAACGGTACTGCAGTGGAAATACTGCGAAGTGTGACCCAGCCTGTCCTGTTCAGTGGGCCCCTCAAGCCCAAAGCAAGACACGGAGGGGTCCAGTCAATGGTGGGCTTCAGAAGCCACATGCAGAAATAAGGAGCCTCCACTTGCCACCTTTTTTAAGATATTCAGGGGGAAAACATTTAACAATGAGGCCAAATCTTACAACCATATGATCCTTTCTACTGGTAGCAGAGGATTAAGAAAAATTGTCCCAAAGTTAATCAGTGAAGAGGCAGAAGAAGTAAAACTGCCCTGTAGGCAATGGAAAAGGGTTTTCCCTCCCTTCTAGTTCAAATATTTCTGAGAATGTTCCTCCCCAGTGCTCCAAAGTATGTGCCTATCCACCTCACAACTAAGCAGTATGTTAACCCATTATTTGGAAGAGAGTCCTACATCTATCCCATATACCCCTTAAGTATCCGCCACCAAGCACAGGGACTTGAATCCCTTCCAGTTTCTGAGCTGCCCTGCAGGTGGGCTCCATCTAAGCTGTCTTCTTGCCACTAGCTCATTACAAGGGCCTCTTAACAGGAAAGTGAAACACTCTGCTTCTGGCTTTTTCACTCCCAAGAACTCTTCCTCTTATCCATCCAGGTTTACCACACTGAGACTACAAGCCAGTTTCAGCCTGCCCGACCTCAGAGAAGTCAGCTTCTTTCCTGGGCCTCTTAATGTGGCTACTGTATAAACCTATCAACAAGTTGGTCTTTCTCAGCTTTACTCAAAACACAGTGTCTTATACCAACATCATGCACGTGGAGGGACTTCATATTCCAGAGCCTGACTCAAGTGACACCTTCCACCCCATCGAAAACTTCTCCACTGACCCTGAATAACATACGACCTGTGTTGAAATCATTTAACACCTGCATAAATTCACACTGCATTAGTAACTTGTTTCCTAGAGCCCTCTCCCTCCTCATCACTAACTAGGCTCCTACCAAAAGTTCTCTTAGGCGTTATTTGTACCCCAGCACACTGAGACTGTTTTGCAACCTGGCTTTCCCGCAGAAACTGTGATTGCAGGTAATGCTGCCAAATCTCATGTTGCATTCTGAATTGAAGGGCTCTGAAACACTTCCTTTTGCAGTTAAGTTGTTTATTTTCAAAAACATGTTTTAACAGTAGCTCTGGATTGCTGAATCCTAAACTCCAAGGTTCTGAGTCTGGCCTCAGGACCTTCTCCTGTGACTCTAGACTGGCTCCAGGTTCACTCATGAGATGGGAAGCAAAGGGTTTATTTCACGATAGGAGGAACTTGAAAGAACCTACGGTAGAATGTATAGTGTCTTTTTTTCTACCACACGGGGACCTTTCTATGTAATGTCTAATATACCTCCTCCCCCCCAAAAAAAACACTACTTGGAAATTAAATTCCAGATAGTCTCAAACTTAGCCTTAAGGAAAGTAAGAGACTATTTATGAATCTATACACAACTATAAAGCATAATTTCATGACAGGTAGTGAACAGCTTTGGATTCAGCCTTTTGTGGGCACCAGGTAGAAAAAGACAATTGCTTCATTCATAACTGCAACTGGTATGTGCTGGGGGGGGCTGCACACAGACACTGTGGAGTGTCACCACCAGACCCACTTAGTAACAACTCCAGCAGCCATGGGAAGGAACCCATCTCTGTTGCTGTGTGTGGCAATCTAGAATAAAGTTTGAGAAAAGTGATTCACAGGCTAACTCAAGACTCCATCTCCTCCCCACACCCCAGCCCATACATATACAGTGTCGACTGGTGACAGGAGGGATACATGGTCCTAATATCTCTGGACACAAGGGAAATATGCAAGGAGTATTCCTTGGTTTGGAGAAGAGACTTTGTAGTCAGGTAAAGTACCTGACACTTAAGATTCAATTCAGGAGCTAATTTCTTGCAGATTATAATTATATGACTTTGAATAAATCTGTCTGTGTGTGTGTGTGTGTGTGTGTGTGTGTATACACAAAGCTCAGCTGCACTATCTATAAAATGGGGCTGGTGGGACAAGAAGAAGGGAGAATACTATTGAATAATCCAGTATATTCTTCTATACCTACTGAAACTGAAAAACAAAAAAGAATCAGAGATGCCTATATTTCCTGAGGACCAGGACAGTATTTTGCTGAGGTTCATCAAATATATGGAAAACACTGGGCTACTTCTCTCGGATGATGTTGCAATCAAGAGGAGTTCAGAAAGTATCTTCGAACAAGAGAAAATGGAGCCATTCTGATTGTATCAGCCTGATAACCGTAAGCAGTTCACAGTGAGGAGGAGGTACATTTTGGCGGAAGTCAGCGTTGCATTTGATGTATTCTTAACTCAGCTAACAAGCAGGCTTTCAAGCCATGTTATCTGCCCCCACATCTCGACCTAATTTAACAAGTTGCCATAGGAGCCCAATGAAGGTTGATGCAATTTTCTTATCTTTGGAGGAAGAATGTAACTGTGCAAGAGAATCTGAAAATTCAGTTTCTAACTGATTTCCACGCTTATAGTGCAATAACTAAGATATCATAGGAAGAAATAAAATTTACTCTTTTGAAGGTGATATGGACAATAGTGTGAATTTCTAGGGTGATAGTAGAAAGGTGATTTTTTTTTCCCAGTTCAGAGACCCTAAACATCTACCTTTTACTTCAGGCCAACTTGCCATGATGGAAGGGTCCAAGTCTTACCACTACGTCACCATACACACTCTGGAACAATCCGATTTTAACAGAACAAGGGCAGAACTGAGACAGAAAACAGGTGTGACTCAGGAGCAAGAAAGAAGTGTTGCTAATACTTGTGAATAATTTCCATTTTCCAAGGGACTTTTCCCAGGCACCCATTCATGGGTACTCTTGTCATTGGCTGGATGGAAGGGCCAGGCCAGCTGAGTATGTTCCATCTCTTTCTCTGTTCCCTAGGATGTCTGAAATAAAGAGGAGCCACAATGAAAGTGCAAAATCAGGGAACCAGTACAGGATCAGCCTGCAGTGTGGACAGGGCATGTTCACTAGACACAGGGTACGAGCACAAGAAAAGAGCTACCAAAATTAGGGCTGCTCCCCGACACCTCACAAATCTCAACCTGCATTCATGCCTCAACAATAAGAGAATGCAGTTCAAGTCTGCGGCCACTTAGAGTATCTTGAATTCCGTCCACAGTGAGATCTTAAGGTTTACTATCTTATCTGTATTCAAGGTGTGCCCTTTGCTGAAATAATTGATTTGTTGCAGTTAGGGGGTTTTCCCCCTATGTCTAGTCCAATGTCTAGCACTCACATGTTTAGTTAACTGATTTGGTTTCATTACATCTTCACACATCTCTACCGTGAAGATAAGGATGAACACTTCTACTTCACTAAAAGTAGAACAGGGTACAAGGTAAATTTGCCTAGAATCACACAGTGTGTTACAGTTGGGAGGAGCACAAGAGGACTTCTGTTTTCTGGGCTATTGTTTTTACCCCCATTTTACAGTCTGAAAAGTTAAATTGCAATTACTAAAAACAACTGAATGGTGAGGTGCTTAAAAATGATTTTAATTCGATTGATTACTCAATCTTTGAGGCTCCTAAATTGTAATTCTCCTCCATTCTGCTCCACTCACAGGCTGTTCTACTCCTTGATCCCAGGTGGTAGGGAAACACAGAACTTTGAAAGGGAAGGTAGAAGGAAGGAGAAGAGGAAGGAAGGGGAAAAGAAAGAAGGGAGGGAAGGAGAAAAGTTGGAAGGAAGAAGAAAAGGAAGAAAGGAAGGAAGGAAAGAAGGAGAAGAGGGAGGGAGAGATAAAGAGAGGATACAAAGGAAAGAAGAAGGAAAGGGAAGAAGGAAGGAAGGAAGGGTCGGTGGGTGGAAAAGCAACTATTAAACAATATCCAAACAAGAGTGATGTCGATCACTTTAAAGCTGCCTAGGTTTTTTCTTCTTCTTCTCAATTAAACAGTACTTTTCCCATCCCTCTTTCATCAACGCATCCAACTAGAGCCTAGTGCCAACTACAGGAACTGGCACACTTGTGCAAAACGAGAAAACTTGTGCTTTCCTCATTCCAGATGTCTTTAAAGAAAGTGGGTAAACTTTCTAATAATCTGCCATCCAAAGATGGGAAGACCCTCTTGAAATGCAGCAAGTTCTTAGCCACTAGCCATGGTCAAACAAAGACCATGAGAATATTTTTAAAATAATAAAATAGGGGGAAAAAATAAATAAAACCAAATAGGGGATTGTCAAGTTCCTTTCCTGACTCATGACTCTAAATACAGCCCTTGGTGCTACCTCAAAATATAGACGTATTTCCTAAGCACTGTTCAAGCAATGAACACACTAGGGCCTTGGGGGACCACAACATAAAGACACACACTTGATCTTTGAAAGAGGAGTAGTTTTTCTCAGTATCTGACTTTTGTTCTCAAAGGCCATTTGAATTTCCTCAGAAAAAAATCCTAACACTTCCCTGAACATAATAAGTAACTAGCGCACTCTTAAGGTCAGACAGATAGGGCGACAGAATGACAGATTTCGCTGTTTGCCTTCAGTCACACAGAGAGCGTCTATAAGATAACATGCCTGGGGTGGAGACTATAAAAGAATAGAGGCCCAGACCACATGCAAGCAGTTAAAACCTAAAATAAGCTCCACTCACAACATACTTCTAAGTTTTAGAAAATATTGCAAACTTACAGAAAGGACCTGATGATTAATATTATCAATTAATGCTCCTTGGACATTTCTCAGATACATTCCTCACACTTTCCCTGGGTTTGTGCTACAACCCATTTACAACAGTAGCACGTTTTCCTCTATGACCAGATTCTGAACCAAAGCCCAGGCTCTCAATGTACATATTCCATTCTCTACAGAATTTCATCACTCACTACTGCTTTAATTAGAGATTCTACTTCTGGTAGAAAATCAATCATATTTTGTTTTGTTCTGATTTATTGTTTTGTTTTATTTAATGTTCTGTTTTGATTGATTTTACTCTGTTTTGTTTTATTTGATTTTACTATGTCTGATGGTATGGACAACTATTGTTAAGATAATAAGATATATTATGTTAGCCATTGTTGATTCCCTATTTTCCTGTTTTGAAATTCTGTACCACTTTCACTGTTTTGTGTCAATTGGCTTTATTCTGTTTTATTTTGTTAGGTTTTATTCTCTTTAAAATAAAAAATAAATAAATAATAAAAAACCTAAGTGAGAAAAATAATTTCCTGTGTAAGTCAGGATGGATCTGGACAGAATGTAGGGCCACAAAGGACATATTTCTTACATTCAAACTGCTAGCCTAATGCTAACTGCATGACAAAACAGTCTATCACGTAGTCTGTTCATTCAATTATGCCTCTCAGAGAAGCAGTAGCTGATTTTATGTTTGGAAAGACCTCCCAAGAGCAGGCCTGGAAAAGTCCCTTGATGCCATGCCACTAGACAGTTTCCAGGAACATCAAATCATTATAGCTGCCTTCTCCCGGATTGGAAAAAAGCTCAAAATATAAGTTTCCTACCACTCTTGGAAATGACCCCATGGGATAGAATGATACTATCCACTTCCAAAAATCAACATCTATTCACAAGCAGATTGGCCCAAGAGGCTGAAAACCTCTTAGAGATGTCTCCCCAGTCCCTTGATAAAAGAAAGAGGGTGTCCTTGGGCCTCCAGGTAAGTGGCACAGTGCCTTCTGCTGACCCCACCCACAGGAAGGTGCAGATGGGCTGCCTAGGCAGGAAGCGTGCCTACCTGTGTAGCCAGCCAGGGCAGCAGCAGGAATGACAGGCTTGTCCTTGTTGAGGTCAGCACGGTCACGCACATAGTCCTTGAAGGTGCCCTTGGGCTTGTGGTTGGGCAGGGCAGCCGGATAGTCCTCAGAGTCGAAGCTGTCATAGGAGGGAACACGCTGCAGGCTGTTGAAAGATGACTGGCTGCTCCAGGACTGGGTGAGACGATCACAACTATCGTAGCTCTCTATGCTCTCAAAAGAGTCCTGTCCTCCGAGTTTACCTGGAGGTAAAGGAGGAGGTAGGAAGAGGGCAGGGGGAGGGATTGGGAAAAGACAACTGTAAAAACCCTCTCATGGAGAGATTGCTAATCAGATCTGCAAGAGGGATAGAAGATGGGGGGCTTGGAAATAGATGCTCCAGAGATTAAGGGTCTACTCTGGAGAAAGACGACTGGGCTAGGACACCACCTGAAGGGCCACTTTGCTGCCACTCTGCGGCTGCCTACTTTATAGTTCCTATGACGGAGATTCAGAGTCACAAGTTGCTCATATTTGTCTGAGAGACACAGCAGTGTTTGGGACCTCAAGAATTCCAAAGCCAGAAATGCAAAACCTGAGAATCACATATGTTATCATAGAATTTCTGGCTAATGCATTAGGTCCAATGAATTAATGAAGAAATCAGAGCAGTTATCAGACTGAACTCCTTTTGTAAGTCAATGTGAGAAGATGAATTCCAAAGCCCCAATTTGGCAAAAGAGTTTGATCATAAGAAAAAAATATCTCGATTAGACTGAGCACACTGACCTTCCTTGACCTTGGAACAAAAGTGTTATTTTTAAACATTTTCTCCCTAAATACTATTTTAAAATGACATACATGTCCTATGCCTATGCCATCTCAATATAAACATAAGTTATGGGATGTTGTTTCCTGAAAATTAAAAAAAACAAATAACACTATCACTATTTCCAACTGAAAATTGTGTGCTTTATTCTTTCAGAGCATAGTTCAGTACTTGAAATGTATGCTTCTTAGGAGAAGTATGGGCAGTAAAAAACATAAAGAAGTTGATTAAAGAGTTAAGGTCCACATCAGAGTCAGAAATTCTTTACTCTGTGAGTTGCTTAAGGCATTCTTAACTGACCACAAGATCATGCAAGTTCATTAATTTCCCAAATCAGGTTATAAACAGCTGCTATGATTGCACAATAACTCTTGGAGAAATTTCCATTGGCAAAAAAATGCCACTAAAAAGGAGCCTAGAAAATTAAAAAAAAAAAATGGGAGCAAAACAAATGTATCAAAAAGCTAAAAAGGCTCCAGGAATGTGTTCTATAGTCTATGTCCAGATACTCATCAGGCAACTTAGGCAAATCACAGGAGACTAGAGGGGCATCTCAATTCAGCACATGCTGAGAGACAAAAAGGTATGACAAACGTATATGCAGAAACACCTGTGAGTCAAGTCTCAACTGTCCAAACCTGGCTGATCTATACATTTCTATTCCCACAGTGAGTGTGGCTTGGACATTTTCCTATTAGTGTGTTCCTAGTGTGTTCTCCCCTTCACAAAAGTAGGGATTGGTTTTTAAAAAATAAAATTCAAACATAAGAAAGTATCCAAATCAAAACTTTGCTATTCCTAAAACTTGAAAAAAAATCACAGATAAAAATATATCATGATGCAGGTTTTCTGCTCCTCCTGTTCCCTTCACCACTGCTTACAATAAAAGGGTGGCATTATTTGCTTCATCTCATTCCTTCCTCTACTCAAAGGAGGGATTTCATGGAGTGATCACCCCAGCCTACGCAACCCTCATCACATTTGTGCCTCTTCATTACTATGAACAGTGAAGGAGTGGTCAGTCCCTCCTAGAAATTCACATTACATGACTTAGGAAAACAACTCACAACCCAAATGCCTTAGCCTCTTTTTAGCAGAATAGGAAATTTTCTGGCATCATATTAAAAGGTGCTTGCGCATACCAGCTACTGATCTTGATTCAGTGCTTTGAGAGACAAACACATCAAAAGACTACAAAAGAAAATTTATATTTTCACGAAGAACATCCCACCTAATCCCAATATTGAGGTAGTAGCTATGCTTATGTCTCCTGAAATGATACTGGTCTCTATCAGCCATTTTTATATTTGGAGGGCAAAACAATCAGAATTTCCACCAGCAAGTCAGTTGAGTTTCCAAGGAGTCCCAGTAAGCAAGGGCACTAAACTAGGCCATAACCACTCTCTGGCAACCCTTCAAACATGAGCCAAATGCAACTCACTAGAGAACTGCGGTTTATAGCTGAAGGCAGCTTTCATTTTAGCTCTATTTCACAACCCCTGAGCTGGAAACCTTTATTTATGGGCATTTTCTCCAAAAATGGGTTGACTCCAACTGGATTAGACACTCAGTTCTGCTACTGGGCTCATGCAGGGACGCACATATCCTCTAAGATGTACACTGGCCAGCTTTTCTGAGAAATGCCTCAGAGAGGCCCTTCCAATACTCTCTTAACTCCACAGGACAAACCTCTGAGCACACAGAGGAGTAGATGGGGAGTACACTGCAAGCCACTGAATAGACCAGCACAAAGACAGCCCTCACAAGCCAAGCAAGCAGGACACAGAAGCACTTTGTACACTATAATGCTGGATATTAATGCTATGATTATTAACAACCATCCTCTAACAGTAATGCTTTCAGGCTAGACCATCTCAATTCAACAGGCCTTGGAATCAGTCTTGTCTGAAGCACTTCTAACACACAGAAAGCAGACCTGCTGCACAAAATGGACTTCCTCATAAACTGTTGTGGCCTGCACCTTGGAAAGGAAGACAGAGAGAAAGGCCTCGCGTCCCTGTGTAAGGATCACTTCCGGTTTATCACCATTTGTCTGGGGTTACCGAGGGGGTGGAGACCAAACCAAAAACCAAGAGAAGGAGAGAGGACAGCCAATTACGCAAATGCAGAGCCAGATGTAATTTTAAAACAATGTAACAGTGGATCTATCCAAAGTTACAGCATGGCTGAACCCCAAACCCACAGCTCAGTCTCATTACATACACGTAGAAAACGCCCATGAAAAAGAAGGTCATCCTAATGCTTTGGTCATACACTAGTCCATCTCAATAGACATGCACCCAAAAGTAAAAGACAAAAGGGGGAAGCCAAACTGGCCCCGCCCATCCCCTTTGGTCTGAAACACAAACACCCTGGGATCCTAAGGAGGACAATTAAAGGTTCTGACTTTTGGAGGGACTTTCCCTGGGTAGGGTCCATTGGTTTTATCCAAGGCTTGCTGGCAGAAGTATGAGCCCAAACACTCGAAGAAGATGACAGTGTGTATGACCCACGATGTAAACAAGGTGATCCTCCACAGTAAGGGATCTCCAAGAACATCAGAATGGTATCACAGGCAGGCAGGCACAAAAACAGAAATTACTAACGCACTGGCCCAAGTATGATTTCTGTGACTAAAGGCTTCTCTGCCATTTAGATTAGCTTTCTCCTCTCCTCTTTCTGTCCCTAATTCCTTCCCATTTACCCATCAGAAAAGTCACCTTTTGAGCTTTTCAGAAATCAGGTAGCTCTTCCAGGATGAACAAGCTCCACCTTATAATAAACTGCACTTTGAATATATCAGTAGGTAGGTGATACCTTTGATAGTTTATATTATTGCAAAAGTTAGGCATATTTTGCCTTCTTGCTTTATGTCAGTCTGCTCTATTTTGGAAACTTTACTTCACTGTCAGTGGATGACTGGTCACTATTATAATAGCCATTTCAACAAGAGTACTTTCTTTTGGAAGCCTCCTGCCACCTACCTTTCCATGGTCCTCTAGCTAAATACACACTTTCACCACACCATTGATGACTAGGGCTGAATAAACCACTGGTTAACCATCTTGTATCTTCTCAAACCAAAGAAGTCACAAGAGGCTAACAATTCCAGGCTGAATAAGCACAGGTCACTCCAGGTACGGAACCAAGCTCTACAGTCTGGTTTAGTATTCTGAGAGAGCACGTGACACGTGCAAACCTTAAGAGTTTCCCAAGAGGATCACCAAACCATCTTTCCTTTATTGTGTCCTCCTCAAGCAAATCCTCTCCAAGAAAATACATCACATCTTTCTTTTTTGTTTTTAATGATCAAATTGAACCAGAATAAGACATTTGATCATTTATTCTGCCAGACTTGAATCCCACCATGGACCTTGAAATCTCAGTTATCATGATGCATATAGCTGAAATTCCGTGATCAGAAGTCTTAATTCTCTAGGCATTCTAAGATGGGGAGACCGAAACTGAGGCATCTTAGAGGGTTTACAAGTGAGGAAAAAAAATGGGACCTGGAAAATTCACAAAGCTGAGTAATTCCTGTAAACCCAAGCGCTTTCCGAGAAGAGATGTGACCTACCACGACTGGTCCGTCCCATGCACATGTTGTCGGGGGTGACAACTTCTTGTTTGATGGCAAAGTAGTCGGTTTGCAAGGTGTCTGTCTGAAGAGGGTCCCGGAGAATGACCGAGGGGTAGTCGTTCTCATACTTGAGGGACAAGAGCTCCTCTGAGCTGATGGGATGAAGTGTCTGGTAGGACTCTGTGATGAAGCTGGGCTCCGAGAACTCTGACGGAGGCACACACTGAGCGTGCTCGATACCATAGCCTGGATGTGGAGATGCTCACAGTCAGACAGGAAAGATGGCTGCCTAGAACAAACAGTTCTGCACCACTGTGACAGCCCCGCAATGTGGAATGAGCGAGCTGCTTTAGAGAATTAAAGGAAAATAAGCAAGCAAACCTTGCTCCACTACATTATAGCTGTGGCCATTGATAAAATGCTTTCTTTTCTGCTTTAAGTTTCTTCATCTATCAACAAGCATGACTGCAATCTTCCTCAGACAGCTGAGATGAAGCTCAAATGAGAATAAATATATATAAATTGCCTCCCAGCATCTGTGATATTCAGTAAGTTCAATATATAGTAGTTAGTATTATTGTTATTATTGGAATAAAAATAATATTAAGGTTAAAATAAAATGCAAACAACCCTATTTAAGACCCTCTTTGAAAACAAGGTTATCAACTAAGAACAACTCTATACTAGTTTTATTCCTCTGGCCACCTTTCCATCATGGCTGGGTATCTTATACTGAAGAGTAGAAGGTTTCATATTCTGTAATAAAACATGAAGCTGCAACGCATGCTCTTAAAGATGGATTTCAGAGGAAATGCTGTGATCTCCACTGGTAAAAAAAGGAAAGAGCAAGGACCAAGATCAAGTCACTAATCCAACCCTGTGGCCAATACAGTGCACAGGATCAAATAAGATCTAAAAGTTACTTGTCTTCTTTCCCATGACTCTCACTTTCCAAGAAGGACCATGCAGAAATTTGTAGGCTAATCACATGTATACAGGATGGCAAAATGCTAGAATACTTGTCTAGAGTACATAAGTCCATGGGTTCAATTTCTAGCGCCACAAAAAAAAAAAAAAAAAAAGGAAAGGAAAGAAAATTATAAGGCACATACATGGCTGAAACCTTGTACCTCGTGAGAAATCATTAATAATTACCTAGACTCTGTAATTTAAAAAAGCGTCATTTTCCATAGAATTATCATGAAGGAGCCTGAGATTAAGTGAGACTAGAGACCTTTCCTAGTGTCCTCTTATAATGAACAAGGTGAGGGAAGGAGAGCAAAGGGCTGAACTTACTGATGAAGTAATCCGAGGTATAACGCGATTCTGGATACGCAGGGTTGACTCCATTAACTTGATATGGCTTCACATCCTCTGCAACAGACAGGGTAGGGAGTGAAATAAAGAAGTCAACATGTAAGGAACACTTCACCTAAAAGGATCTTGAATGCAAAGGCCACAATGGTCTCAATCTTTTTTCTAAGAAATGTGCAAGTTTATTACCTGCATTGGTGTCTGAGTTAACCCTGACTAGGGCCTTGTCTAGAAATGAGATCACAAAAGTATGGCTAAGTTTGCTAATTCAGCAGCTATAAAATGGGATTTAATATCCTGGAAAGTGAATCAGGGAGTAAACACTAAGGGTTGGGAAGACACTCAGCCCTCATTCTCAACCCCTGTGCTATGTGTATGCATCACGCCAGAGATTAGACACAAAGACTAGACAATGAACAGAGAGATGTTACCAAGATCAGCAGCTAACCCTCAAACTGATCAGTTCAAAACCTTTTCAGAAATACCCTGCAATCTTCCGGCAAATAGATTTTACATCCTCCACTTCTAGCAGATGTTTGGTTTTTGTTCTCTGTTTCTCTCACTGCTCTTAGAATTCATGTTCAGGCCCAGACAAGAAATGGAGCACTGGTAAGGTGACTCTGCTTGGGGAACTAGGGAGGTTTATGTAAAGAGGGAGGGCAGCCAAGATGCCAACTTCCCTGGGGATGAGAAAGAAAAGGAGAGGAAGGGTATCTAAGGACAGAAGTGCTTCCACCTAGTCATGGTCAACATGGGACCATCTCATCACCCTGGAATCTCAGGGAGGAGAGGGAGCCTCCCTTTTATGGAGCGATCTGACCATATCTCACGGAATCAGACATAAAGACAGTGTGTTGGTTTGGGTTTTTCCTCAGGTATTTGATAGTCTGTTGGGAACAAAGGCTCATGGGAAAACAAGTTTATGCCTGTAAGCACACGTATACACCCAAAAAAAAAAAAAAAAAAAAAAAAAAGCAGTTCCCAGTTGAGATAAAATGATTAAACTTTGCTTTAGCAGCTTATCAGATCAAAACATCCCCTGTACCTTTGGCCCTCCACCCCACCCCAAACAGCTATGTTCTCTGGGTGCTGTGATCCTTTGGTTTAATTATAGAACCAGAGCTGTAGCCTCAGTGCAAACAGATCGTTCATCCCTTTAAGTATGTAAATCTGAAAAGCAATGATTTTTATTGTCTCACTCCATGAACACTCGGCAGGAAGGTATGCTTTTCATTCTCAGGCATACTCCATTATGTCTTAATTCTCTTAAAGTCCCTTACATTATTCCAATGCAGAAAGGCAAGCCAGACCTGCCTTAGGTCCAGAAGCTGCCCATGTATCCACATGATCACAGAAAGAAGACAGGATGGGAAATTAAAGTTAAATAGACAAAAGAAAAAAAATTAAATGAAAAAAGGCTAAAAGTTTAAAGAAAATAGAGGTTAAAGAAACAAGTGACTTTTATAGACAAGAACAATCACATTCCTTGCCCTTCCTATCTCACAGGGTTATTCTGATAATCCAAAGAGAAGATCTATTTTATAGCACTTTGAAAACTACACACTCACACATATACACATAAAATCAAGGCAGAGTCAGACATCCCAAAACACCTGGTAGTTCCACTGTGATGAACACAGGAAAGTGTCATGTGTCATAGTACATAGTGGAATATATTTGGTTTACACAGCCAGGTGCCATCTGCTGCCAGTAGTTAAATCAGATCTGCAAGGAGCCTCCCACATCTTCTCCCTCTATAAACAGGTTGCGCATGTCGACATTTCGGAGTGGGTGTGTGTGCAGTGACACAGACAGCACGCCGGGGGAGTAGAGGGGACTGGGAAATGTGGCCAGTTCCCCACCATGGCAGTCACAGAGAGATTTATCCAGTTCTTGACCATTATTTTTCAACAGAAAAATTGAAGAGGAGAAACAAAGATCACAGTTCTCACCCCAAAGAATCTAACTTGGGTCTCTTGAGCACTGCAGGGTGAAGAATATTCTCACACACACAAAGGCAGGTATTATGCAGACTAAAAGTGCTAGTCCTGAGCTTTCACCCTTCCCCCAGTGTCCGCACCAAGGGCTGGAGCTGGTGACCACAGAGAAAGGGTGGGCCTGGGTTACGGAGGGCAGCGGGTTTCTAGGCTTACAGTCAGCTGGAGGGCACTGCTGACTGCTGGTAACTGCAATTTATTTTAAGAAGAAATTCAGAAAAATAAGGGCAAAAACACCCAAGTTTGCTGCCTGCTGCTGTTTCTGTACTCAGCCAGGACTGTGGGACATGAGTCACTTGATCCAAAAAGGTTGGAAGAGGCCAATAGGGGAGGCTGTGTCATTACAAGGTTGGAACACCTTGTCCTGATCTGACCCCAGCTTCTGCTTCAGATGTGAAAGGTATTCTGCACTTCTGCAGTTCTAGCCATCAGTCAGTGGGCAAAGAAGTCTGTCTTATTAATGAGGTTGGAAAGTCTGAGCTTTCCCGTGCATGTGACCAGGTATTACATGGCCATAGATCAAGGAAATGTGTATTAATATTGCCAGGAAAAAAGACCAAAAATTATTCTGGGATTGGCCAGGGGCACTGCCAACACATAGTACATGGGTCTAAGGAAACAACTGGACTCAGAACTGTGCATGCTATAAAGTTAATGGAGTATAAAAGTGCTTAAGATTAAAATCTTAACCCACCAATACACAGAAGGAAAAGAAGCTACTCTGTACTAAGCACCTGCTAGATGTTAGGCATTGTACTAGGCACATCCCGTTGACTACCTGTGCCCTGACTGCATTATGTCCCCACTGGGTCAACCCCTCCTCCCCATTCACAGTCATTTCACACAACCCCCACCCTCTCTGTTTCCATGTATTTACCTTTCTGCAGAATCTCTAGATGTTCCCATAAGATGTCCCCAACAAAGTCTGGAGCCAGCTCAAGGAAGCAGTCTTTACCCAGGCCACAGAGAGCTGCTCCGTTCATACAGAATTTCTGGAAGTCCACACCCTTTAGGCTGAACTCGTTCACCGCCCACATCACCCAATCCCGAACATGGGTTTCCGTCCACTGCCGAGGGTCTGAGGGAAGAAACCAAGTGAAGATGCATAGGTCAGAGTCTGGAGCAGACACTAAAGGACCTTAACACCGCCGAGGATGCTGTCCTAGCCACAGAATCAGGAAACACCCACCTGTGAACAGACCTCATCAGGCAGCTCCCACAGCCCCGTCAAACATCCAACACCCCCTAGCTTCTCTACTTTAGAGCAAGAAAGAACTCTGGTCAGCCAAAAAGTAACACAGGAATAGGGGTAGGCACATTCCCTGTCCTTGGTTCACTCAGGAAAGATGTCCACGAAGCCACTCACTCACTGACATATTTCCACTAGAATATTTAAAAAGTCCTGGCCAGGGAGTAAATGGCTTCTGTAATAGCAGTAATAACAAAGCAAAGTGTTTTCTACCGATTATACTGGCCTCTCCCTGCTCTTAACTCTTATACTATATTTGGGATCATTATTTCCAATGATTTTTATCTTAGCCAATTATGATTAGTAATAATCACAGCAATTAGTAAGAATAAGTCATCCAAATGGTACTGGATGATTATACCATTAGTTGTCTGTATTATACTGGAAATCCTGCAAAGTCTGTAGATATCATAGGCCCTACTTTGAGGAGCATTGTGGTGGAGACAACTTATAATCTCCATATATGGCCTGTGGTTTAACACAATTACACCTGCCAGTGACACTTGAGGAGCTCAGATGACAGCAGGATGCAGCTCCTGTGTCACAGCTGCCCCAAGGGTACTCACTTCAATCAAGCAGACTACTCCTGAGCTTTGGGGAAGCCCTGTAGTCAGAATTCACCTTATTCTGCCTTGTGATCCTCAAAGGATACTTGGCATTGCTGTCCCCTAAGTTCTGTAGTAAAACTGTAAAGATGGGAAAAAGTATATAGATACATTCACAGAATGTCAAAAGCACAAATGTGGTAAGGCTGAAGTCTCTCAACTAGCAGTGGAACTGGTTAACGATCTAAAGACAGTTTGACTCTCAGTAGAAAAGTGCTCTTTCTGCTCTCAACTGTTCACGAACTGATTCTTAGTGAAGGCTGACATGGTCTCCATTCACTTCCCTTTTCTGACAATTTCAGACCCTTTCTATTCCTGAATAACCTCTTCCAGATAAGGGCTTCCACAAATGACAAACACATTTTGCCAAAGTACGTGGAAGAAAAAAGATCAATCAGTAAATTCCAGCAAATGCTGTTCACTGAGTTCATACAATGGTGGCCCAGAGTGACCCTGAAACAAAATTTCCCAAACAAGTCTGCATTTTGGAATCATTTAAGGAGCTTAAAAAATACTGTCCTGATGCCACCAGAATAGGACTTGACCTTGGAAGTTTTCAAAGATCCAGTGGGGATTTGAATGTGTAAACAGGTTCAGGAACCACTGGCCTAAGACCAGCATAGCAGTGACAAGCCTGGAGAGGGCGGATCTCAAGCTTGTGGGTTTGTGACTGCTGGAATGGAGGTGTGCAACAACCTATAGCTATTGATCTAACCATGGATAGATGAAAGTCCACCTCACACCACAAGCAAGTGAACCAAACTTTCCTTAGGATCTGGCCCCAGTTCCTTTTTCCAACTACAAAAGCATACCTTTTGGGATTCCCAGTCGTTGCTGCTCTTTTGTGAAACCACTGAAAGTAGCTTTCAATGCTTGAGACATCATTTCTTTGCTGCTCGGAGTTAATAATGGGACATCTGCACATTCCATATCTGCAAGAAAAAAAAAGGATAAGAATAACAGAAAATTAAAGATGTAATTAAATACTCAAAACATAACAGAGCACGGATAGACTGAAGAAGTCAAATGGAGAAAGAAATGTTATCATTCTCATTAAAGCAGGTACAATTAAAGGGGCTTTCCAGGGTGTGCTGGGCCCCACCCGCCCCCCAAAAAACAAACTCTTGCCTAAAACATCCTGCATCCCTGATGACAAAAATGCTTATTATTCTTTCTGTATACCTCTACCACTGCATTATAGAGTCCCTGCTCATCTTTCATACTTAAAACTTTGGTATTATAGTACTCACTTTCAGGTACCTATAACAAGTAAAAAGTAATACTCATTCAGTCAGTCAGTAATTATTTAGAACTTTTCATATACAAGGAATTAGAGAAAGAAAGAGCAGCAAATAAGGCAGAAATGACCTCTAGACAGCTGATTCTTGCAATAGATTCAGTCATTAAAAAAAAAAACTATGTCACAATGATTCAAAAACAATGTCAATAAGGGTTTTAAAGGAAAAGGACAAGATGAATGTTAATGTACACCTAGGAATCCCTGCGAGTCTAGAGGAACCAGAGAGGCCTGCCTTAGGAGAAGGGAAACATTTGACCTGAAACCTGAAGGACACACGCGAGCTCAGGGCGGGAAAGGATGCACTAGATCAGTGGTCCCCAAGAGTGCTGCCCTGAGCAGCTGATCAGCACCACATGGAAATTATCAAATGCAAATTCTCAGCCTCACTCCAAACCCACCTAGTCAGAACTTCTGGTAGTGGAGCCCCAGAATCTATTTTTTAGCACATTAATTCAGGAGATTCTGATGAGCAATAAAGTTAGACGACCCTAGTCCTAGACAAAGGAAAAGCACAAACAAAGGTCATGACATGGAACGGAGACTTGGTGTACATTAGTACCAGAAAGATCAACACAGCTGAAGCAGAGTGACCAAGGAGAACAGCTGCCTGGGATGAAGCTGAATAGGGAAGGAAGCAGGCAGCACACTAAGGAATCTATCATTTTATCCTAAGTAAGACAGAAAACTGCTGAGAGTTCTATGTAGAAGAATTACCTGACCTGCAGGTTAGGATCTCCTTAGCTGTTTTGTAAAGAATGGTGCATAAGGTGTATATGAATGGATGTGGGAAGACTTATGAGATAGTTATTGCATTAGCTTTGGTGAGAGGTAATGATGACTTGACTAGGAAGCTGGCAACAGTAAGACAAGCAGACCAACTGGAGGTGCATTCAGGAGGTACAATCGACAAAACTTGCTTTACATGCAGGTGAAGGAGAGAGCAATATCAGAACCTTCAGGTTCACAAAGGTGCCATCCTTTGCTCAACTCTCACACCTCTTTACCTATGCTAACTGCAGCACCTCCCACACTGCCAGACCCTGTTCACAGCATGGCACAGAAATGTGGCTGAAGTCAAACATCTGCTGGGTTCACTTTAGGCTCAATATCCCACAAAACAACAATCACTTCTAGCCTTCCTGTGTGTGCCCTTCAGCAGTGATACACTTCACTGTAGTAATTTCTAGAAGCCTAAATCCTGAGTGTACTGTGTGTTGAAAATGCCCTCTAAATATGAGTTCCAGGCAAGGGTGCTACAGAAATTCCTCAACTAGGCATTTCTAGACTTTACTACTTAAAAAGAAATTCCTAAACATACGAACATGTTATTGGCTGAATAAAAAGGAAACAGAGAAGGGAAAAGATGGCCACAGGTGACCCCAAAATAGGAACAAGCTTGCACAGTAAATTATTTCTCAGTGTCAAAATGAATGGAATGAATGAATTCACTGCATGAAAGAAGAGCAGGCAACACCTTCCCTCCTGTTTGCTCTCAGCCATGCTGTCAGGAAACTGCTTAATGTCCAGCCCTGCCCAGGAAGAACAGGCTCACTCAGCTGCTCTCCCAGGCCCTGCCAGTGATGAGGAATCTAAAATTCCAGGGAGTGGTAAGTTTGGGTTGCCCTGGGATGTGCCCCAAAAAAATCTAATGGAAAAATTAGCATGCCTCCAGGAAGACTGACAAAATGATGGAAAATCCTAGATTGTTTGGGGTGAAAAAATGGGGGGAAGAGATAGAATGTTGGTTACATAACACCCAGCCCTTCAAACAATGGAGGAATCACCAAATGAGTCACTAAGAAGCACATCAGCTCCCCCTGCTCATCCCCACTCTTCACATCCAAGAGAAGCCAAGCTGCAGATCCAGAAATATCTCTCCTTTAGAGTAAAGGTCAATTTTACTATGCAGAAAGAGATTCTTTAGTTAACCAGAGAATGTGAATTCTGAAAGAAGAGACAACTGCTGCCTCCCCAGCTCCTAGCACAAGGGCTAAATACACAAAGCCAACAAAGGTTTTGTGAATTAAAGTTTTCCAGATTTGCATCAACTTTCTCTCCCTTCGCTCTCATTCAACATAAATTCATGAACTTGAATTATGTAGTTTTTTCATGTGCATTTATTTCCTCCATTAGATTTATGGCTCGATGAAAAGAACTTTACTGACAGTAGAAATTGGCAAGGACAACCTATGTGGAGAACGCAGGCTAGGCTAAAGGGACAGGCAGCAATTCTGCTGCAGGCAGGAACAGAAGGATGAGATGACTGGGAGGCCCCAGACATCTCACATGAAACGTTGGGCAGTGTGTTGCCCCATGAGGAGATGGCCAAGGACACCAGCAGAAAACCTAAGAAAGAGGTTTCCCTGCGCCTGCCTCCTTTAACTACACACACCCTGGTAGCATGGTCTGGGAAGGAGTGCTAAGTGGACAATTCTCTACACAGGCTCCCATGTCCTATCAGGGAAGCAGCACTTCCAGATTCTCACTTTTTTTTCTCTAAAGGAAACAGTTGAAATCACCTTTTCTGATCCACCTCAGTGCCATCTTCCAAAGTCCAGGCCACTTGTGGTCAGCTGCAGCTGTACTGGGACCCAGCTACTAATGCCTGGCGCTGCCCCTCCAGCTTTGGGATTCAGTGTTAGGGATTCAGTGTTATCTCCTACGACAAAGTTCACAGCCCAGCTGGTAGAAACTGTCTGTGCACACTTGAGACACCTGCATGTGAATTTGATCTCAGGTATCATTGTCCTTGGAAAGTTTTGCCCATATTTATAAAGTGTGAAACTTTGGTTTAGGAAAAAACAGCTCTCCTTTATATGTAAGCAAACAGTCAGTATTGTCTTCTTTTGTGGTGTAGGCACTGCACTTAAATGATGATGAATAATCATGTTCAAACATGGGTATTAATGAAAATACTAATTTATCATAAAATAATAATGAAAAAGTCAGTGTTACTTATGAATGTAGCAGTTCTGTTCATCACTCAAGTCAATAATAATAATTAAATCATTATGCAGGTGGAGAACCCAAAATGGGTCAGCCCAAGCAGGCATGCCTCTGTTATTCTTAAAATATTTTACCTCATTACCTGTTACTGTATAATATTTTATATTAGGTGTCAATTATTTCTCATTTTGGGAGCAATATCCAGATGGTACTTAGTACCTCCACAGATATTAACCAATTGTATTTTATGAAAAAATACTGAAATTGCCTTTGGGTTAATAATTACAGTATCTAAAATTGAAATAGCACACTTGTCTCAAAATGCTGAGAAACCAATCCAAAAAACACCTATTCCATTACATTGGAGACTGAATGTAATATGCTGGAAATTGAAAATAGAAACACACTGTAATCCTAAGAGATTTCCTGTCCGTTGATTATTCTTTAGGACCCTAAATCTGAGTTACAATTTGTAAGAAGTACCATAGTTTTCTAAGAGGAAAGTTGTGCAGATGCTAGTGACCAAATGACCATCCCAAGATCGCAGAGCCTCGGGGCGGAAGCAGGCACATTACTCTCCTTGAGTCTGCGGGGCATGACAAGCCCAATGCATCGTGAATGCAGGGAAGCACATGCGTGTGTCACCGGGCCTAACTCTGAACCACCTCGTAACAAGTCTCAAGTAAAATGTAGAAGGGTTTCCATTTCCTTGTGTGTAACTCAAAGTTAAGGGTGGTTCAGTTCCAAGAACACTTCAGGAGTGTTTCACGTGTCTTTTTACACCATGCCTCTGAGTTCACAGAAAGCAAACAGCTCACACCAACAACGTCACACAGACTCTCCACTTCGGGTAACTTTTGTTCAGTAAGAAGTTCATGACATGTGGTGTACGGACTCTATATGTCTCTTCTCGAGCTGCTCTCAAT
Source organism: Dasyprocta punctata (assembly GCA_004363535.1). Taxonomy (NCBI): domain Eukaryota; kingdom Metazoa; phylum Chordata; class Mammalia; order Rodentia; family Dasyproctidae; genus Dasyprocta; species Dasyprocta punctata. The sequence goes on from RJWM01001581.1 coordinate 109,282, forward strand.
CAGTGATGAAGACAGGAATATCCCAGGTCCAGGTGGTCAATGACACAGCTAAAGACAAGAAATCCAAGGCTAGATCCTGGTCTTGTGAGACTCCTGGCCTGGGATAATAGTAGATTACAGTGGTACACATCATGTATGTTGGATATCACCATGATCTGAGCAGCATGAATAACATACCTTAAATCTGAAACAGCTTTATACTTTGCCAAGACCCTTCACATAACACTATTTCATAATATTCTCACAACAGGAGACTTCTGAGGGTCCTGGAAGGGATTACTGGCTTCCCATTTTACAGATGAGGAAACCAAAACTCAGAAAAATTAAGGACTTGTTTGGCCTAAAGTCACAGGGCCAGAAACCAGTCTTCCAGCTCCTTAAAATCCAGGGCTTTTCTGTTTGATTCCACTGCAAGTCATACTCACTCAGGGATCTAAGAAAACTAAAATTTTCAGAGCTGAAAGTCTTTATTGTTCAGTTTAGTAATTAGATGAATTTAAGGAAAGAAACGTTTAAACAAAACCATTCCAAGGAATCCTGAGTTTCATACGGCTAGCATAAAAACACTATTAAAAGTCACTTATGGAATCAGCTGTATTCTTGTCCTCTCCTGAAACTGAGGGCAGTGAGACTTTGTTTCATATGAAGCAAATAGGTTAAATGACAACCAGCTTCCTTCCCTGTTTGTGTTCAGCCCTGAGTCACCCTAACAGGCCACTGTGCACATAATATAAGGTTAATTAGTCACTCAAAGGCTTACTGAAATGTTTTTTTGAGAAAAAAGAAACCTTCCAGTTCATATGAAAGGGGGAAAAAAACAATTGTGCAAATGAAAAGACAGGATTTTAAAGACAAGAAAAAAAAAAGGAAAAGAGGAGTATACACAAGGTTGACTTGGCTCGTTGATCAAAATGGGGAGGTTCTGATCTCAATTTTGGCATCCCTGTACTCACAATGGTAAGTCACTCAAGTCACTTCTAAAAGAGGTCTG
>RJWM01001581.1:110372-151404 GCA_004363535.1 Dasyprocta punctata
TTCATAAATAAGACAGTTAAAAAAAACCGTATTGCTAAATACAATAGCTATTGAAAAAGAAAAGTTAATATACCTGAATTGATGAATCTTACATGTCTATATCTGTCAATATCCCCAACCCCTAGGAAGGTAATGATATGCAATATTGTAACTACTGCCAAACTTCAACCACCTCAGTGTGTAAACCTACAATGCTATCGTATCAGATCTGTTGTTGTTGTTGTTTGTCTGTCTTTTTTGACTTTTATTTCTAGCTTCTGTATCTATTTTCTCTTAAATAAAAAATAAAAAATAAAAAAAAATAAAAGAGGTCTGTTAATAGGTAACGTTGATATCCCCATTGGATTTTACAGGTTTCACTTGGCAATTTTCAGACATATACAAAAGTAGAAAGGATGCTCTAATGACCCTATTTTAAAAACTTCCAGTGCTATCAGTGTTTATTTCATATCACACAGACAAGCACACAGACACACACACACACACACACACACACACACACACAACACTGAAGAACTATAAAGCTGATCTCAGGCACTTAATTTTCACCAACTAATATTTTAGTGTCAGAAAGATTTTTGAGATGAAGGAGGAGTGTAGTATGAAAGCTAAAAGAGGTAGATATACTCTAGGACAAAGAAAACAAGACTTCAAATGTTTTTTCCCTGCTACTTACATAGAATTTCATTTATGGGCACATTTGAAACACAGAACTTCTTTTGAAGTAAAATGATCTGGAAACTGAAAGGTGGTCCAAAGAGAAGATTTCAAATGAGAATGATAAGCTGTTCCCTTTGACTCTGAAGACCTGCATGAAGAATGCAGGAGCATCCTTCCTAACAGTGGTGTCCTCCTAATCTTTCAACTGTCATTAGGAGCATGCAAAAATAGCCTAGAGAGTATGGCAAGCACCAAAATGGTATTTCCAAAGCTAGGGCATGGTCAAGTGGCCTAGAACAAAACCCGTTGGAGGAGACAAGGTGTTTTACTCCATTAAACCAACACAAATAGAAAAGTTACTGTGGCCACCAAGACTAAATGCTCTGACTCCAGAGTTGATTGTCCCTGGGAAGTGGCCAGTCACTCAATAAAGGGGTTAATGATCCCAGACAATTGTGAAAGACAATGTAAGACCCAGTCGCTATTGTCCTGTCTTCCACGGAAGGGTGAGTTGAAAGCTGAGTTGAAGGTATCAGTAGTGTCTTGTCTTCCACCCACTCCTGATTGCTGTAAGAGGCACCCGACACCTGACAGATGGACTGTCACCTGCTTCTGGTTGAGGGGTTAATGCAAAAGAGAGAGATAAGGGTCCTCTTCAGTCTCTGCCTCAGTTTTCATAATCCTAATGGTGTGATAAACACTGGGGGACAACCAGACCCTGGCTTAACAAAGACTAAGCAATAAATGGCTTGGTGCTCTGGCTGGGTGGAGGAGGGGGGCCCATCCATTCCAAACTAGCAGTCCATCATTGTCCCAAACAATGAGACACCACAGATCTGGAAGGGACTCCTGTCAGTTAGGGAAACATACAACTGGGTGTTTGCTCATCTCTAACACCGAATCCCTCTCAAAGGCATCAGCCAATAAAAACCAGTTCGAAGCAGGAAGAAAGAAGCTGCACAGAAAATCCCTAATTCACCCTCCAGTGACCTGACTGCCCCAAAATGCAAGCCAGGCTCAAGTTACAGCACCTCGGCAGTGCTGCCAATGCACACAACCACCAGGGAACGCACACTGTTTGGGTACAATTTGCCAACTCCGAGTTAAGATGCCTCTTCGCAGAGGGAAGCTGCTGTGGAACAAAGCAGGCTCCCAACTGCACCGAGAGGCTGGCCGGGCCTGCAGCAGTGGGGCCTGAGAATGAAGCCTGCAGAGCGGACCAGGCACGGTGAACATCTGTAGGAAGTGACCTCAGGCTTCTCTCTCCTTCCCTGCATACACACCCTCCCCTGCCCATCCCCCAGAAGGAGTTTTAACACATTATTACCGCTGGAGTCCTGAGGACCTGTGACTCACCAGGCTCACACATGGTTCCAATGAGCCCTTGACCATTACATGGTAGGGAAGCAGGAAAAACAAATGAAAGCAGTTGTAATTCGGCAGCGCCAGAGTTCAGACCTGCCAGACAAAAGGGTTTGCAGGCATGTTCCCAAATTCGCTCAGGCACCTGACATGCAAAAGCTATTTTTAATCACTGGATTTATTTCTTTCCTAGCCCCTCCACCATCCTCCACCTCAACAAATGTACTGGAAGCAGAGCCCAACCCAAATCACTTCCAGGTGTTCAGGGAAACCCAGAGAGTCTCTTCCGTTGCAGAATCCAAGCCAGAGAGCAGAAGCACCCCCTGTGTCCTGCTCCTGAGAATAGTTCAAATCTCCCACCTGAAAGATCGGGGAAATGGAAAGGAAATATTTGAATGAAGGTGCCCCTGCTGGGAAGACTTCTAAATGTTTTCACTACCGGCCCTGGCAAGTTGAAGGCACATGAAACACAGGCCTCAGGGATCCAGGAGATGAAGTTTGCTTTTGACCCATAAGATGCTTTACCTGACTTGCAATGAGGATCATGTGAAAACTACACAGCCTCACAGAACACAACAGTCACTCAACATATTGTTGCTGACTTTATTGAAGTTTCTCACTGTATAAAATATGACTGGAAAAATATTAAGGTTTTATTTCCTAATGCTTAGAGAGACAGTATGCAGCAGGAATCTGGCAATTTCCCCAGGCACAAATAAACAACTGAGTATATGGGAAAAATGAATAAAAATCAGACTCTGAAATAAAAATGGAAACTGGCTATTTTTTTTTTAACAGAACAGACTAATTTCTTACCTACTCTACATCCTCCAGTCTCTGCTAAAGGGGAAATCCTTGTTGTACCATTTATGTTCGCCATGACAACATGTCACAGCTAGGTGAGCCCAGTGGACTTTCAGTTTTAAAAACGTCCTATGAGTACCACCTTAGAATCAATGTGGCACAACAGAAAAGTAAAATGTTGCACTCAAAACTCTTTTCAACATGTTTGGGATTTTCCAAAACTCAAGGTGCATTGTACCCTAGTTGTTTACAAGCCTTATGATTAATGACACTTCCATAATTTAAAAGAATGTTTTGTGGGTTGGGGGCATAGCTCTGAGGTAGAACACTTGCCTAGCATTTGTGAGACCATAGGTTCGATCCTCAGTACAAAAAAAAAAAAAAAAAAAAAAACATTTTTTAAAGAACATTTTAACTACAGAGATTCCTGCACACAGCAATCATCTCAATGGTATCTTAAGCATAAAAATCTTAAATGATTTTAATAGCATTTACATAGTGCTTCCCATGTTTCAAAATATTGCCTATATAGATGACACGACATTAACCACATGGCATTTTTATACAGTTAGTCCTAAGTGACCCAGAAGGCTGGGATTTCTTTGTCATGAAAACCCAGATACACCATCTCCATATTGCTAAAGTGAAATGCACGAGTTGGGCCCTTTCAATTCCACAGCTCTGCAGGAGCTCGCTGCATCTGCTGAATGAAACAGTAGCCTCCACTACTGTTCTGTCTTTGGTACTGGGGACAGAACCCAGGGCCTGCACAGGCATGGCAAGCACTCTACAGTGAGTTCCTTTTCCTGCCCTTACACTTCTGAAGGAAGAAAAGCCCTTCCCTGCCTTGAACTAAAATATTCGAGACAAGATCTTAAGGCTTTTGGTAGTAAGGTGACTCAAGATAACCCCACTCAAGAAGAAGATGGAAAATATTTGATATCCTACATCTTATTCTTTATTGTCCCAGCTTCTACTACTTCTATCATTTCTAAAGTGTCACCCTCTAAGATACTAAAGATGTTGGTTGACTGGAATAACCAGTTTATTTTAATTTCAGTTATTCCTACCTATAACGGTCTTTACCTCTATCTGAATAGATTTGTATAATTTAGAAAGCATCCTCTCCAATATGTTAGTGTGATCTCCACCCTACGGGTGAGGAAACTGAGGCTCCCAAAGGTTACACAAGTGAATTAAATAGGATGGTCAAGCCGAAAATGACATAACTGGGACTCAAATTCAGATCTTCAAACAAGCCAGGTGTTTTTTATGTGTGATTATTTGCAGGATAAAAGGAGAAAGAGATGATGGGGCCCGAGATCACTGCTTTTCCTTTACTCTGGAGTGAAGAGAGGGCCTCGATCACTGAGCTCTGCAGACAGCAGCTGCAACACACAGAGTGACAGACGCCGTGGCACAGCCGATCCAGCACTGGCCTTCTCCAGTCCTCGGCCCAGGGCCTACTTGGCACTGGGTCTAGGGGCAAAACAGGCTCAGAGGAAAGGGGTCTTGAGAATCACCAGGAAGGCTGGGCTCAATGAGGTGGAGGATGAGGAGTTTTCTCCATGGGCGACAGAAAAATCTGGGCAAACAAATGGAGTGGAGCCCGTTTATTTAGGCTGGAAGAGGTAAAGTTTTTCTGCACTTTTGAACTGTTTTCCCAAGGCCTGCCTCTCCCTCCCACGCAGGAAACAAACACAGAGACAGGCCTTTTCCAGGGAGCATGCAGCTAGCCAGGAAGGAGGGGAACAGGGTTTGACAAAGGAGAGGGGAGCCGGGGGCAGACGGGGCCATGGCCACACGGCAAGCAGTCACAGAGGAAGCAGAAGCTGGGAGGAGAGGAAGGGGAAGAGCCAGCCCAGAAGGAGACAGAAAAGAGAGGACAAATCAGGGAAGGAATATGAGAAAAACTTGGTCCAAAATAAAAAGACAGAAGGCAGAGTGGGAACAGGCAGAGAAGAAGCAGCTTACTCCCAATTAACAATGTTCAGAAAGCAACAGTTTTCTATCAATATTAAAAGGAAATTCTCTCCCCATTTTCTTATTTATTTATACATTACATAAATACATTTTTAAACCAAAAAGGACCATCTTTCCAATGGGAAAAAGCCTTGTTGGAGATGAAAGCCAGTCTTCAAAAACCCCTCAGAGGAAGCTCAAACCCCACATGTCTTGGTGCTGCAGAAAGAAAAACAAAGTGGACATTCTTCCTGAGTTCTAAGGCTTTTTTATGCAGATGTGTTTTTCTTTTAATAAATAAATCTGGACAGAAAGGAAAATGCATACTCATACACATTCATGCTGGGTGACTGTTGGGTTTTCAACCCAGGGAAACGAGACAAAAAAATAAAATAACTAAGCCCACTTTTCCCTGGAGAAGAGACAAAGTTTCTCCATATGCCAACTACGGCTCTGAACCAATGCACAACCCTGCCCAAGCCTCCCATTTGACAAAGGCATGAGTTATAGTCAGTGGAAGATCAGAACTAGAGAAAATATCCCACGCTTCTTGTCACACAAGACCTTCAGTTGCTCCATGCTCCATGAGCCACTGAATTTCACTTACAAGTCACAATAACTATTTTAAAGTGAGCATACAACCTGGGCATGGTAGAGGACAGCTGTAATCCCAGGAAGATTGCAAGTTCAAGCCAGCCTGGGTAACTTAGCAAATTTAGTAAGACTCTGACTCAAAATAAAAAATAAAAAGGGGATGTGGATATAACTCAAGGGCAAGACTTTGGGCTCAGTCCTCAGTTCTAAAAAAAAAAAAAATTATACCCATTAAATTAAAATCTACTGTATCTTCTCAGGTATCTTATCCATCAACCTTGTTGGCTAAAGCCATGCAGCACAAATTTAATCATCTTCATCTAACATTTTTTTCAAATGCTTTAGTCCTCTCCTTTTCCATTCCTTCAGTCTGGTTCCATCAACAATTCATGGTTACACTGTTTGCACTGTGCCCCCAACCCCACCAACTACAGAGAAGAATTCCTATATGGTTGTGATCCTAAAGAGTAGCCTAAAGGTCCTCAGGCCAAAGCACACTTTTCCAAAGTAAAATGAGATCACCAGGATGATGAGCCTACTCGATAAACTTTGGTTGGTGAAGACCAGGGCACAGGGCAACACTAACAGGCATACTGCAGAACTCACAGCCTTTCTCCATACAGATGGAGTCTGAGTCAGTGCTGTACCTACTGATTGAATTTTATTAACTGCAAAGTTAAGTCTATACAGTTCTCCTTATTAAACTGACTTGTTTTGATCCATGTTTCCACACATAATCTTTTTTATATCACGAAGTCATCCTCATCCTCTTTGCTATCCATCTCGGCTTTGAACCACCTGCAACTTACTAAGTATGCTTTCTGCATTTTTATTTTAAGACCCTGGTAAAAATGTTGAAAAGACAATGACCAAGTACTGAGTTCCATAACACAACACAAGAGACTGCACATTATTCTGACATCGATGTATTAATCAAGCCCCTTGGGGTATTGTTGTTCAACCAGTTACAAATCCTCCTGACTCTACAATCATCAGATACATATATCTTTGTCTTGACCACAAATACATCATAGAAAAACTCAAATAAAAACATTACTAGAATCAAAATACAAGATCCTTATTCAGATGATCTACTTGGTGGAGCCAGTTTTCCCCTCTGGTTTCTCCCTGAGCACCAGACAAGTGCAAAAGTGACAGATGGAAATGGCTGAGCTGAGATTCGGACTTTCGCACAATAAGACAGAGAAAGACAGGGAAATAAGGAGAGGGAGGAGTAAGAGGAGAGAGACCATGCAGAAGCAGAAGCAGCAGCAGCAGTAGCACAGAAATGCTTTGCTTCCAGAAACAATGGGCAGTTAGCAAACAATGCTACAGACAGAGTCTTGGTCTATTTATATCTGCCACTGTGAGTCCCAGACAGGAGGAACTGGAAGTCTGCCTTGTATGCATAGCTCCAACTGGACCTGGGCTGGGAGGAAGATGAGGTCACCAAGAATACTGCCTGCTTAGGAAAGGCTTCTTTCGTGCTCGCATAGCTCCTTCCTAGTCTACAGGATCTCTTTAGCCAAGTGAAGAAGCTTGCTTGCCTACTTCTGAAACAGCTGAGAAAAGGATCAGAAAGTGACTGCTACTCTGCGCAGTTCAAAGCTACTAAGGTGTCTCCTACAGGTCACAGGCAGGGGGGGAGGCCACATACAAACAAACCAGTCCATGGAGGTCAACAGTGTTATCAAGTCTGATAATTACCCTTACTTAGGGAACTTTTCCAAATGGGAAAGTTCCCTCCTCACCTCTTGGGGGCTGAATAAAAAAAACAAAAGTTGAAATCACGTGCAGCGACATCTCATCTTTCCCTTAATTTTTCTTCCTTTTGACACTTTCTCAAGTTTCTGGAATTTCATCTTTTGCTCTAACATGATTTTGGAATGATCATCAATTTTAGTTCTTCCCAACTGTATCACTTATATTTTTAATCATCCTAAAAAGGCCCACAAGTAGTCAGACCAGCCTGTGATAGAGACCAAACTGAGAGGTTGGGTACAAGGAGGAATGGGGCAAAGCACAGCCTGAGCCCTTGCAGGCAGGCTCTGGTATTGCTTTTATCCTGAGTGTTATCCCATCTCAGCATGTGCAGGCCACCAACAGTCAGCAATGCATTCCTGGGTCCAGGATAGCCACACAGCTTTAAGAAACCCACAGGCAAAGCTAGACTCTCCCAAAGGCAAGAAATTCAGGGTCCAGTGCAGAGACCTCCTGCAGAATGAGTGACTTCAGCTTTCCACTCATGCCTCAGGAGTTCCTGTCACTGATTTCCTTCCTTGTTCCTGAAAAACCAACACTTAAGTAGGAAGGAAGCTATATAAGATCATGTCCTCCTTTTCATTTAAATAGCTCAGGATACTACATAGAGAATATCCCAGGTATTGTCACCATGTTGGAAAGAAACTAAGGGAAAGTGCATAAATATTTTATCATTTAAAAAGTTTAAGCACAGAGCAAACAAGAAGACTGGATAACACTGTGGCCAGTGGACCAAGCAGTGGTTAAAAGGGATGCACTGGATTACCCAGCCCTTCACAGACTTCAGAAGTGCACACATGCCTCAAGATGCTTGGGATTGAGGTCACCTGGAGGGTGCTCCAATAAAGTTGCTCGACCAGGATAACTTAGGTAGTATGTATGAGACCCCAACAAGAAAACATTCTGGTTCATATTTCATTCTGTGAAGATGGCAGACATGGAAACACAAATGGACCATCTGACCACCTAAAACACACCAGCCAGTGAAGATCTGAGTGAGTACATGGCCCTTCTGACCTGGTCCAGCATTTCATTCAAGCACTTCTTCCTCCACCCCTCTCCACTATAGGCTCTCCCTATAGGCTACACATTCTCATCTTTCCACAAACCCTGCTGACTCACCTCCATGTAATTCAAGAGTGCCACATGGGAGCCACATGCTAAGAGTAAGGAAAAGGCAGAAAGACACACATTCCTACCCTGAAGCAAGGCTGACATCAGAGGAGATGCAGAAGTTCCCAAGCAGAGCATGTTTTGGCAAGCACATGAGCCAGCCCTCCCCTCCACTTACCCCAGTCTTCAAAAATGAAAAGCCTGTCCTCCACCACAGCGCACCAAAACCCAAAGGCACTGCCCAATCCAGAGCAGCTGCAGTTTCAGTCTCAGGCTTTGTATGCTCAACAACTCATGAAATACAGACCCAACTCAGTTCGGTTAACCCAAATGTATGTCCCTAATGTGCCAGCAATCCTGTTGCTTTGGACACTTAGATAGTCATTTCAGAGTCGCAGCAGACATTTCCTGAGCTGTTAAGGGGTTACTTAGGACCTGGAGAGATAAGCTCTGAAAGGACTACTGTTCTCTCCCTACAGCATTAGGTTCCCCACTAATTCTATCATCCAGAGCTACTCCATGTTTGTGCGGACTGACCTAATCTGTAATTTCAGCCCCCTATCTCTTCAGTGTTGGCCTTTGCTATGGCTTAGAGTAATAGCTAATCAGTCCTTGTCTTAGCCCTCACTCTGCCTGTGTGATGCATAAAACCCTATCTGCAGCCTAAATGCAGAAAAGAGGAATTTACAGAACTTGCTATAAAATTTTAACAGCTCCTTGGAGGGGGGCTCTCTCTGCTGGCAACCAGACATAATCATAAGATGAATGAAAAGGACGCTGCCTGTAGAGAGAAGGAGGAGCTAAGTTCTGGTCACTGGTCAGGGGTCCTATCCTATTCCTGGAACACAGAATAAAGAAGGAACTTCAGGCGTCATCTACTTCGAACTTTTCTCTTTTACTGATGGGGAAATGAAGCTCAGGGAGGTGACACCAACTTGCCTTCAGTCACATGGTTACTAATTCTAGACCTCTCGACTACTTGTTTGGTATTTTTTTTTCCTTACCACCACTGCTGTTTACTTACCATTGTGGATTGGGAGGGACAGCGTTTCCTCCATGTCTTTACTACTTATAAGCTCTGGTTTATCGCTCCGGACAAACAGTACTCCTCCATGAGTTCTTAAGAACCACAAGTCCAACCCTTCCAAAGATCCAACAAATATGAGAGAACTTTATGGAATCACAGTGCTATCTGCTCCCCCTCACCCACCCCCCGCAGGTTACAAATTTTGAATAACAATTGTCAGACTCTGCAGTGGAAGAGTTTCCTTCAAACAGAGCTTACTATCACACCCCAGGGATCATATGGCAAGCAGTCCTTGACACTCAGTTTCAACCGCACGACATCATGGTGTATGCCAGCTCTGAAACTGAAGCATGCTACTCTTGTCAATCCAGAAAAAGGTGAGGCCAGCAGCAAATTGCAGAGATTTGTGGACCTTTCTCTAAAACCCACTGAAAGGAGAACAAGAAGTCATGGTATTATCTGGAGGTTCTGAAATGCTACCATTCCTGTACCACTGATGGTCCCCACAGGGTAACCCAGACACAAGGACTGGGTCGAGGGGACACAACAAACTCCAGTGACAAAGCCAGGACATAAAATCAGCCTCTAATTAAGGAAACTGTCTAACCCAAAATGGCCTGACAGCCAAAAGCAAACAGGCAAGCAACTCCACTTCTAAATGCAAATGTTTTCAGAGTGCAGGGCCCAAGGCTCTGCCCTCTTTAAGCCAGCACAGTTCCCTTCTCACCTTTCACAATGGGTCTCTCCTAATGGCCCCAACCTGGGACTTGAGCACTTGGACAATCCCACTGCTGCCCCACAGTCTCGCCCACACAGGCCCAGCGCAGACAGCTTGGGCGGTCTCTCCCAGGAGCAACCCTGGAGGCTGTCTGGTCTCCAGGCAGACCCAGTCTCCAGATCAATGGGCAAGACAGACCAATAGTGGGAGAGGAGAGAAGAAGTGATCAATGCAAAGAGGAAGGCAGCCAAAGCCACTCTCCGTCTGCCTGGCTCAGGTGGGGAAGGGGAGCCCAGGATGCACAGCCCTCATCCGCCACTGATAAATGGCTCTGCCTCATCAGGAAGCCATTAGGAAATTGCAGCCACCACAGCCCAAGCTCCCCGGACTGAACTGTCTGCATGCAGCTGGTGAGAGTGCTCATTATCCCCACCCAGACTCACACCGGCTCCCTCCACAGTGGAGCCCAGCCTACGCCCTGGGGGAGGAGGGCTGCAAGGTCCTGGAGGGCTGGAAGAGGCAGCGTGTGGGCTCCAAGCTTTCTGCTAAGGGGCACGCAGCTTCCTTAGGGGTGGGGAAAAGAGGCTGCAATTAGATATTGGCCCAGTATCTAGAGTTCCCTAATCAAAAATAATTCCAGAAGTGGCTAGTGCAGTACTCATTTAAAATCATATTTGCTTTTTTTTTTTTTTTTTTTGCGGTACCGGGGATTGAACTCACAACCTCGCGCCTGCCTGACTGGCATGTAAGCTGCTGAGCCAAACTCCCGGCCGGCCCTGGTTTTTTTTGAGGCAGGGTCGCACTGTGTAGCTCAGGCCGGCCATGCGCTCGCGTTGTAGCCCAAGCCGGCCTCGAACTCACAACGCTCCTCCTACCTCAGCCTCCGAAGTTCTCGGATTAAAGGCATGTGCCACCATGCCCGGCAAAAAAAGAAAAAATCATATTTGCATTTTTGTAAGATTCTCAGGGAGAAGATGCATCCACTGGAGCCCAGCTCTCGCCCCCTGGCTGAACTGCACTGCATATAGGGTTTAAACAGTGAATTTTCTTATGGGAACTTTTATCTTAATTTTTAAAAAACAAATTTCAAAAGAAAGAGGAGAGCTAGTGACCACCTGAAGAAAGGACTACCTTGTGACTGAGGGTCATGGATCCTTCACTTGAAAGGTCACTTCCAGTGGGAAAAACAAATGCCACCCACATACACAAGGAACAGCTCCATTCGCCCCACCAGGGAGGTGTGCTGTGATGACAGCTAGCACACAAGATGTGCAAGGGAGATAGGATGCAGGGCCGGCTCCCCAAAGCACAGGGGGAGGCCGGCAGGAAGAAGCCTAATGCTGTGCCGCTGTGGGGCAGAGTCATGGGGCAACAAGGATGATGCCAATAAGGAATGGGTAGCTCTACAGAGAGGGGCAGACAGAGAGGAGGAGAGGTCTTCCCGCCCACTCAGACACATGGAACTCCTCGAGGCTGCAGCCAGGCCATGTGTGCTGAGCAGCCATGGGAGTGGCTGGGTGAGGTCTGTGTCCAGAGCAGACACCTGGTGTCTGCATCTTCTGGAAGCATTTAAGTGGAGGAGTCAGAGGAAAGGCCAGAGACTCCAAGAGACAAACAAAAGTCCTCAGGTTCTCTAAGTCGTGGCTACCCCCAGCAATCATTTAAAGTAATATGTGCATTTTTACATTTCTTTTGTGTGTGTGTGCTTGTGTGGTACCGGAAATCGAACTCAGGACCATGCGCTTGCCAGGCAGGCACTTGTGCCACTACTCTATATCCCAGGCTACATTTTTACATTTATAAGACTGCAGAGGGAAGTATCCATTAAGATTTCAGCTCTTAAGCCCTGGCTAGAGGTTTCTTTCCCAACCCTTGGGGTGCAAGGGAGGAAGGGCAGGGAGAAAGGGAGAATAAGGAACACCTGGGGCAAACAAACCTAAAGTAGGGGGCTGGGTCACCAGCCAGGAACTGAGGAAGGCAGGCACAGTCACAACACGATGACGGCATGGAATCTTTTTGGGAAATTCTTTTCCTTAAGGGATCATGAGTTGTCCCCCGGAATGCCCCATCGTGGCTCTGATTAGCTGCTTGGTCCTGACTCAGACTGAGCAGAGCCCCACCCTCAGATGAGTAAATAAAGTGGGGAGGAGAGGCGGGGGAATCAGAAGGGACAGGAACCAGAAGAGAGCAAGTGCTCATTCTGGGTCAGGGAGCAAAGATCACGTTCAGAGACATGTGCATGCGTGTGTGCGTGTGTGTGTGTGTGTGTGTGTGTATGTATAAATTCAAGACACAATCCTCTGAGCCTTACACACCAGTCCAGTTGGCACACAGCCCTGCCTTGATGGCCAGGCTCACTGCTACTTCTTTATGATACACAGAATTAGTCACTGGATTAGCAAGCACAGTTGTACACACTGGTGCACAGCTGTTTAAAGACACATGATCCCCTTTCCTAGGTGCCAGATTCTGGGTGTCTACCAACCACTGCAGGCAGTAGCTTGGAAACTCTAGAGACACATGCTTCCTACAGGCATCTAAAGTGCAGGACAGGAGAGAGAGGAACCTAGAACAAAAGAAAAGATAGGTTGTTTTTTTGTTTGTTTGTTTTGTTTTGTTTTGTTTTTATCTTCAGGAATCCATCAAAGCAATTGACTGACCAGGACATCACAAGAGCCTTTACCTCAGAAAGTGGCACCTGAGAGACAAGGTGTCCTAATTTGCCTCCCAGATGGTAGTTCTCCTAGGTCACCTGCCAGAAAAGAAAGGATTCTGAGACTAAGATAAGTAATTTGATAATAAAACTAATTTTTGATTCTGATAAAAATTCCAAGAAGCTGCCTCCTTAAAGTGGTAAAGGAAATGCTGGAAAACAACACTTTAGATTTGGGAATCTGACCCAAGAAGAATGCAAGCACCATAAGCATGCGTGAGACAGACTGGAAAATAATCTAACTGGCCACGGGTACTGCTCTGGCCCACTTGGTTTTGAGGGTGTCAAGTGGAAAATTTTCTGTAACCAGGTTAACAGTAACCACAGCTTTAACAACCACTAAAGTAAGAACAGCGTCAGCAGCAATGCACGCTTGTACAGAATGTGGTGGCCTGAGAAATAATGATAATACCGTTTATTAAGAGCCTGTGGCGGTGAAAAAGGATTTGACAGGAATTATCTCTAATCTGAGCAATAGCCCTGAAAGCTCTTTATTATTATCTTCATTGTAAGGATCAGGAAAGCAAGGTTTAGGGAAGTTAAATACTTTGCCTAAGTACAAATTAGTAAGCAGCAAGCCTGAATTCAAACCCAGAGCTATTCTCCCCACCTCAAGTAAGGAATACTATTATAACCAACCTCAAAAGTGAGACTGCGTCATTCAGGGACACAAGGATTATTTACTATGGAAAATCCTAAATATTCTCTCCCTTTGACTTCATCTACCAAATGGGAAAAGGAGAATTTACCTATTGTAAAATTATGGTAGAAACTGTAGCACAAAAAAAAACCCCACATGACAAATAAATGTAAGAACCAATACCAATTACTAAATGAGATGAATTACATTTAGACTGTTGGAAAAGGGTTTTGGAGAAGTCGCAAATATTGTGACTAACTTATGCAGGTGGTTTCTAGTGTGTATCTTGCACCAGCTTTTAGGAATTCAAAATACTTCCCTGGAATTGGCTGGGCGTAAAAGCACTAAAAATATTATTTTCTTACAAAGCAAAGCAGTTGAAGGTAACTAGAGATGTGCTCATCTCTGCTCATCGCTTACTGCCTGCACCCTGCCAGTGAGCAGTAAGGCAGGAATGCCAGCCCCAACCTTATTAACAATTCATTCACTATTTTGTTCACCCAGCAACCAAAATTCGTCGGAGACTCTGAAGCCTGAAAATTTGAAGTCCTTCCTCAGCTCATCTATTATAAGAGTATGGGTACAGGTACAGAAAAGTCACAAAGATCCCCCAAGAGAAACCTTCAGAAATTCAGAAGGATTGTATTTTAAAAAAAAAATCTCCAACTAACACAGAGGTTAACTCCAGGTCTACCACGTAAATGTTGATTCATTCCATGTGTGTGTTTATTTTTCTACAAACATTCCTGTTCCATCAAGTGGCCTCGAGGCCTAGACTTGTGTCTCTGAATGGCCACTCCCTGGAAAATTCTCAAGCATGGGTGGAGCTCTCACTTCAGTCCTTGATTTCCCATCTGGAAAATGGGGACCAGAGCACCAAATCTGGATGCAAGTTCAGTGAGTTTATTAGCCACCTTTAGTTTGTCCATCTTGGATTTGGAAATGCACGTGAACTATGTTTTTGTTTTTGCCTTGCCTTCTCCTATACATTCTTATGGTAAATATTTATGATAAACTGAATGCTTTTTTCCTGGCCCTGAGAGTACTGAGAAGCCTACAAGAGAACATAGGACACAGCATAGTGTCCCAGGAACCAAGGCCTTTTGCATGGATGCTGGCACGGGTTCTAAGTAAAGACTCTGTAATTAGCAAAGATCTCAGTACCAATTTGTGACTTTGAAACTCTACAACACAGGGAAAATTATCTGAACTTTTCCAGGATTCAACTTATTAGCAAAAATGTGATTACTTCTGCAAAGTACCTTGCAAAGTACCTGATGCATGGTAGGTTCTGTATAAACATTAGCTCCTTTTCCTGTTCTTCATACCTGGCACAGAGCTATGTATAGAGACAAAAAACAAGCAAGCAGCAGTTCCGAAAAACATTTGATTTCCATTAGGAGACAAGGGAGGTTTAAGCTTGAACTCTTGATCTATGTGAAATCAAGGATGCATTTCCTGTACACACATACATGACTCACCCTTGGGGAGCTGATGTGTATTTTGCATCACCACTCTGTATCATATCTCCCACTAATTTAATAACACTCCTTGCATCGCCAGTGACTCCAGAGTACTTTCTAAATGTGAACCTATTAACTCTCCCACTTTCTCCCAAGAAAGGCAGCTCACTCACAAGGAGCAACCTCCTTCAAGAAGAATTAAGAGATAATGTAGAAAAGACGTGACGATCATCTGGTAGCTTGGAGTAAAAACAGATGAAGGTATTTGGATTCTTGCAGCATGGAACAGAGAAGGACATGCATAGTCGGCAGCATAAAAAATGTTTAACCAGGCAAAGATAGGACAAAGGGCCCCTTAGGCCCGATCCAAAGCTAGTCAGAGCCCCACTCTGAGGTGGAGACACACTCTGTGGCCACACTAGGATTTACTTTATGAGCTCAAAAACTCATCAAGTGAGTGCTTGGACTAAAAAATACCAAATTTAAAACTCTTCTCTCCATTTCTGCTATAGTCAGGTACACCACCCTCTACAGACCACTCCCCTCTCCTCATATCCAATAATCCAGAGGCACCCAAGGGTGCTGCTGGCTACTTAGGATTTCTACTCTCTCCCAGAGAAAACAGCAACACACCAAGGAACAGTCCTTAAAAGACCGTGGAATGCTCTGCTCCCAGCATGACCACAGCAAGGCAGGGCTGGACAGTGGGCTTCCCTTCACTATGAAGAACAACACCTGTGTCAGGAAGATAATCTGATTCTAGCCTTGCTGATCTCTGCATGTGTGTGTAGAGACAGACGGGGTGGGGAGAGAGACAGCCCCAGTAAATACCCTCTGCTCCAAATGGAAACCAGTAAAGGAGAAAATCACTTGTCTAAAAATCTTACTATTCCTCTTTGGCACAGCTCTCTCCCTGACATGCACTGTGACATTCAAAAGTTTGGGATGTCTGTTTTGGTTTTGTTCCTGAAGCACTCCTGCAGGTATCTGAAGTTCCTGCTACTCATTAAAATGGACCACATTTGTTCAATGGGGAAAGTGAGGCACAGAAGACAAAAGAAATGTGCCTTATAGTTCAATACTGGGGAAAATAATTGGGTAGGAACTCTTCTCAAATCTCTTTTGATTAAAAGAAAAGAAAAAAAAGTATTTCTTAAAGTCCAAGGTCAACCTTTCCGAAAAGGAAACCACATATCTGTCCAGCAACCTGAGGAATAACACATTTCTTTTTACTTTCTGGGAAGGGATGAACTTGCCATCCTATTGAGTTTGGCCGGAAGCTGGGGTCAATGTTTTCTGATTGTGTAATAAGGGTCAGTGCCACTTGCTCAAAGCTCAGTAATTGACCAACCATGAGAAACCCCTTAAATGTGTATAAAATACCTAGACACTATCTACTTCCATCCAGCAGACAGAAGACAAGCCTTGTGAGAACTTAAATCTCATGTTAATGTTCATTATTATCACTATCATTACTACAGTGAAGGTACTGGATAGTCATCAAACCAGAGAAACATTTGAAATAAGTGTGGTGAATTCCAGCTTCCTGTTCTAACTTTGCCACTTTACCAGTTAACCCTGGGAGAGCAACGAGGCATCCCTGCTGTGCTCTTGCCGTACTGGTGGAATACTGGTAACTTAAAGGATCACTCTGAGCTCCAGTATGCTGCAGTCACATGTCACTCTGCACAAGACTAGCAGACCATAACCCCGCAATAAGATATATTAGTAAACAATACATATATCAGACCCTAGTATTTCCCCCAAACTCAGCAACATCCAAACAATTCTAAGAATTCCGAAGACAGCAGACAAAATTTTAGAGTTGACTATAGAGGGATTTGAATGTAAACTCCTCCATTCAGTAGCTTTGAGACGTGGGCAAGTTGTTTAACCTCTCCTTTTGCTCATCTGTGAAATGGGAACAATGCTTCACTATTAAGGGTTTACCATAAAAGAACAAGGTTTAAAAAAAAAAAAAAGAATGATGTTCTTGGCACAAAGCTAGCATCTAAAAACTAACAGAAAATAAACAAAACAGAGCAAAAATACTACAGATGAGTGGAAATGAGAAGTAGCCAAACAAGTACCAGCTCGTAAACTCTAATATCTATCATCAGTGACAGTTTTCCTTGTTTTTTTTTTTTTCCCCTAAAACTAGCATGCTAACCTTATGTCTTTGCTTTCCAAAAAGAAAAAGGTAACTATGACAGGTCTTGCTCAAAATGCAGAAAAACATCAATAAAATGAGATTTCAGATAACAGCTGTTTTCAGGCAGTGCTTTTGCCACCACAGAAGCAGCCTTTGAAAAGCAAGTGGCCTGGGCTTACCACACCGCACACACAGTTCTAGCTTCTGAGGTGCCTGGGGAAGCCAAGGCAGGTGGCACCTTGTCTATCCCCGCCTCTGCTGGGCAGCCTGTGCCTGCGAAGGGTCAGCTGGCTGCTGCCCAGACACTGCTGTGTGACCAGCCTGGCATGCAGGCCTGGGCCCTTCCCTCTGTGCAAACAGTGGTGAGGGCCTTGACTCACTGGGCTTGTCGGGAAGAGACGCTGGGTGCCTCCCAGCACATGCATTCCTGCTGCAGGAGCAGACGGTTTCTCAACAGCAGAGCAACAAGAAGAGGTGGCTGAGATGAAACACACGCTCCTTGATCAGACCACTTGTTTTGCCCTGAGACTGCCGCTGTGCTGGCTGCTGCATAGACTGGACCTCTAACCTACATCTCCATCCTCCAGCTCAGACCCCACACTGGAGCCACCTGCCACAGGCACTGTGACAAGGACCCATGGAGAAAGGAAGCAGTTACACATGGGAGGATGCGGGGCACATCCACTGTTGCCCTGAGACACCATGCCTCAGTTTCCCCAGCAGAGATGCTTGCATCAGTTTCTAATACCTCATCCTAAGGACGATTTCCTTTACAGAGGCACCCCAAGTTCCCCCATGACTGAACTGTTATCAAGAGAATTTAGAAAGTTACCAGTCTCTTAAATGATTGCTTATGCTCTGGATTATTTTAAATTATTTTAAATTCATTAATCAGTACAATAAGCGAGTCAATAATTACAACTTTAAAAAGAAAAAACATGCATCTGCAAACAGTTTTGAAGAGACACCCTTGCCTGACCTAAGTTATTTTCCATTTGTACCTTGAAAATATGTACCTGATTGATTTTGTTATGTTCTTTGAGGTTTAACGCCTATTCTGATAAACTGATAAAGAGGTTTTAACAACTAACAGTATGAGTGGGAGGGAAAGTAATGCAAAAAAGAAAAACCATCTCTCATAAGCCCATTCAATAACACTGCTCTATCCTTAAAATCCTCTTGCTTTTAAAGGCACAAAACATCCTGAAATTCCACATGCTGTCTCTTTGGTCCTGGTCTCACACTTCCCTCTTCCTTCCCTTGCTACAGTGCTTATATAAACCTTTCTTTCATCCCAAACTTGCAGGATTCTTCTCATACTATTTCCTATATTGAAAATAATGCTTTCCCTGATCAAACACCTCCTTCAAACACTTCAGAAATGTCCATATTCTCCATGAAGCAGGCCGGTGAAACTATTCTAGCCTTAACACGAAAGAGAGAGCCCAAGAGGTACAGAAAATGCAAATAGCCATTGACACACACAGATTTTCATGAAGTTAAACACCGCAGCAAGGCTCCACAGAGAAAAGAAGCAGTTACATACTGGGGAACCCAAAGGAAGGTGTGACTCTTGGTCCAGAGTCCAGTGTCACCCAAACACTAGTCCTCCTGTGCAGTGAGCCAACAAAAGCTCCTAGAGCACAGGGAAGATGTCATCTACGTTATCCTAACTACCAGCACATACAGAAGCGGTTCAAAGTATTTAGAAACAGCCACATCAACAAAGAGCAAAAACAGTAGGTCCAAGGTTGGCCACTGAGCCACCTGAAACGAGAACTCTTAGTCAAGTGCCATGCTTGGTTCAACCAAGGACTTTTCCAAAAACCTACAAAATGCCACTTAAATGCTTTCATTCCTTTTTAAACACTTCCGTTTGTTCTTTTATTCTTTCATCAGTTCTTTCGTGCTTTCCTACTCTTTTTCTGTCCTCCTCTCTCTCTATCTGTCTCTTTTTTTAGCCAAAAAGGATGTTAGACTCAAACTCCACATTCCCTTCCTACCCCCCTGAAGAACCAAGGACTTACTGTTTACTTTTGTTTTTATTTTCATCCATTTTAATGGTACAAAAAAAGAAACACTTTTTTGTGCCTTTTCATCGCAAGATTAAAATATTTCATCTTGGTAAAGCACTAAAATAAGACAAAATAAAAATTTTAATTGCCTCCACTTATATAATGATGGCCCTTCCCCCCAACTCAGAAGTTCATGCTTTCTCCCTCACATGTGCACACACACTCTGCATGCAAAAGGTTTACAGTTCCTCCCCAGAATCTTGCAAAGCAAAAGTTAACGGCTGTCACAGCTACCCAAAGCTACCAAGAAGTTTCAAAATCTTGATGTAAACTTGTTTGAGGTTGGCTTTGAGTTATTTCTCAGAAGCTGAGAAATATTATACTATGCGTCAAAAACAAATTTACAAATATAACTCATGGTTGGGGAAAACCACACTGAACTTAAATTGCTTCACATTCTTAATCTGGTCCTGCTTGCTTACTTTGTCCTAAGATTAGCAACTAAAATAAGATATTCTAAAAAGTATAATAGTCCAAGTTTAGTGTCTAAGTAGGGTAACCCTCCCTCATCAGCTGAGAGAGTCCAAGTTTATGTCTTATTATTTTGGTATGATTATCGATAGTACACCTTTCCACTCTCAAGTGTTCTAGTTTATATGCTAAGTTATATGACCCTTCCATCTCTCTGAAATACAATAGCCTAAAAATTCCTGTTACTTAAGTCAAAAGCCATCTCTAGGTCAATATTTTACAGCTCAGAGACAATACTGAATGCCACAGAAAAAGATGATGGAAAAAAGTTGTATGAGCCAAAAGAAGCAACACTTGGACTGAGAAATGACAAGCTGAGCGCAATCAGTAGCAAATGGGAGGAACCTGGGAAATATGACAGAGTCGGCTAAATAATAAATATTTATGACTTGTGCAGCAATAGTTTGAGTATATCTGTAAGCATGGATCTCTGCCAATAGAATCAGACTTACAATGACCTCTACTATCTACTAATTTATTTCTGTATGGAGATTATAAGCTATGCAATTAAAAGAAAAAATATAACACAGATAAGCCTAAGGAGGCTAAGTATTTTAGAAACTGTCCTACAGTGCAGCGACAAAGAACCAATACCTTAACCACAAGGAGCCAGGGAGTCTATTTCTCCATTAGCCACACACTATGGACAGCCAGCAGGTCTACAGGCAGAATTCCAGGCTGTCCTTCCTTCCTCACACCATGAAAACGCCTTGATACATGACAAAAAGGTATAAAAAACTCCATTTTGGGAGGAAGCCCCAAAATGTTTATTATGTAGACAGCAAATATAACTACTCACAGCCTCTTTGCAAACAGAAGAATGAGCTTCAGCTGCCTTAGGAAAACGCACTGGTTGGCTCCATCAGCATCTCCCGTCATCCAGATTGTGAGCAAAGCAACGCAGAGCCACATTAGTGACACAGAAGGCAAAGCGGGCAGAATCTGGAGGCTCAGGGAAGGACTGACCTCAGAAGTGAATACAATCACCCTCTGGAAGATACTGAAAACACAGGAACCCCGGTTCTCTGCTTTGCCATCAGACATCGGAGTTGTTGGAATCTTTAAAATTCTTCCTAACACAGCATATGTGGATGGTCAGGCCTGGTGATCCTTCCCTAAACTATCTGGAACACTCAAGTGGCAACGAGGCCAACAGATTCAGCTCAGAGGAGACCTGCAAGGATGGTAGGAAGTCCCTGTACTCCCTAGACCCCCAAAGCACCACCCAGCACTGCATTCTCCTAAGATTCATGTTTTAATTGCCAGAGTTCCTAAGAATCACTTGGCGCCTTTACTGTATGTACCAAATCCCAATAGCTCATCCATTTGTAAATTTCTGAAGTGTGGCCTTAGACATAGTATGCACCTCTATGAATATAATATTCTTTATCCTAAAAATGTAGAAAATACATAACATCCCCCCACCCCAAAGTATACATGAGGCATAAATTATGTGTTCTATTATGGAAATATGACTGCTACACAACACAAGTTCCATATGTTTCAGAAATATCTCAATAGTTTTGAAAGAGGAGAATCCACCTTCAACCCAAGCTCATGGGATGCCACCACAGCCACAGGTTATTCATTCTGCAAACCCTAGAAGCATCTGTAAATATACCACTGCTGTAGGCACTGGAGATTTATCTTCCATAGTCTTTGAAACAGACAGGTTCTCTTTCCTGAAAAATCCTGACCTATACTAACCAGCTCTCAGTTTTGTCCAGGTTTTGAGGGAGCTCAGAGAAAAGTGGGCTTTGGGAAGGTGACCATGGGCTGCTTTATTTCCTAGAGAAAGTGATGTTCCTACAGGGTGGTCTGGTATCTTTAAGGGAAAAAAAAAAAAGGATACACAGACGGGGGCGGGGGGGGACAAGCAACACAAACCAACCAAAAATGCCAAGAATGCAAGCTCTGTTAACCAGATAAATAAATAAAATGTGAGATACTTCATAATAACTGGACATGATACATTTCTCAACCCTGCATAACAGAAAAACTCTACTTTTCCATCAAACCTTCAAATGTGCCCTTGGTCCTTAGACTTTGTGAACTCCCTGCTCTGGGTAACTAACAATCTATATACCCAAAGTAACTGACCAACCTGTGGACCTCTACCTGAGATCGCTGGGTCCCAAGACACTCTGAAAGTCATCTCCTTACCATGTTGCTTTTGGAGCCATAAGCAAAAGCTCTCAGCTAAGCAGGTGAAATAGTTCCAACTAATTCTCTCCTTCGTACTTAACAGATTCAGGGCAGTTATATAATGCAACCACTGTATTATATCCCCTGTCAAATAATTCAACGATCTTGGAAAATTCTACATGGGTAAAGGTCATATGTTTTGTTGACTTGCTTTCTAGTTAACTGTCAGACTGTATTCAGGCGCATCAGGCACTTTGTTCAGATTTCGTACATATGCATAGTTTTAATTCTCATATCAACCCTATGTTGTAGAACAATAACTATATTCATTTTGCATATGCTGGAGCTAGGCCACAGAGAGATTAAGTAATTTGTTCAAAGTCACACAGCTATTAAGCGTCTGAGCTGGGATTCACACCCAGACAGGCTGGCTCCAGAATCCATGCTCTGAACCATTGGGATCTTTGGTCACTAATGGAATGTGGTCAGTGGAGATCTAGGAGCAGAGTGAGCAAGGGATCCTAAAAGCCTCAGCAGCTCTGCCCGTCATTCCTGTCTACATTGATGAAGATACAAAGACTGTCCAAATCAGAAAATGACAGATTCTCCTTATGTCGAAGGACAATAAAAAACCCCACTGGATGGACACTCTCAAGTGGGGTGGGAGGGGGTTAGGGTGGGCCCTTGAATTCCTATAAATGGGGAAACATCCAGAATTAGAACTTCTGCTATTATCTGAACACTAGGCTCATCTCACCATGAAAACGGAGTGGAATGGGGAAGGAGAGGAAAAATTAAGCAGCTTGGGAATGTGTTTGCTTTGGCACCCAGCCTTGGTGGCCTCAGCCCCTTCAGCAGGCTCCACACCAAGAAAGAACCAGGAATAACTCAGGGGCTGGTTTTAGTCTAAGATCTGAGAACAGAGCACTGAAACACTATATCGTACTTTCACATACAACGGAAATTCAGTCCCAGCATTATTTCAAATGTGTGTTAATTTGGTACTTAATGCTGTCAGAATCCTGTGAGGTCTCAATCTAGAACAAAAGTGAATAAAGGTTCTTGGTCAGATCCTAACCACAAAAGCAGGCAAATATCCCAGGTTTCTGACTCCCGTTTAAACACCCACCTCCCTATTACTTCTTTTTGGCTCATAAATTTGGAAAGGGGCAGAAAGGAAATTCTGACTTAATCATTGAAGCCAAATAAGATCCCACACAAGTTGTCTCCACACATAAGAAATGAAGCAACGCAAAGAAATCTTTCTGACAAATACTGAAGTCACTGCTGTGGATGCAAAGCCACACTACAAGCAGTTAAACTTTAAACACATGTCCTATATGGGCCAATGGGCAAGGCAAACCTCCATGCGATGTCTTGTCCTTCCACCAGCAAAAGCTGACAGCCCTGACCAAGGTTCTGTCAGTCTTCACACCTGAAAGCTTAGGTCTCACTTGGGAGTTCCTCTGCTGAGCTTTTTAAAGGTATGCTGCAATATTACAGCCATCTACACTGAGAAGTTAGAAATGGTTCATTTTACTTCAGCCACTGATTCGCCCGATATTTTTACATAAGTTACTTTTCTGTGTCTCTATTTCCCTCTCTGAGATATTGGTGTAATATTTACATATTATACACAACTTAAGCCCAGAAAAAAGTGAACCAAAAATTTCTTTATACAGTCTACATATGCTTTAAACTTCTGCTTTTTTCTCCTCAAGCAAGTGTTAGAAATCAAACCTCATTACCATGAATGGTAGATGACTGCCTGGTTTCTTGGGCCAGTTGAAATTTTATTGGCAGTCACTTACTAAACCTGATCAGTGGCTTGGAAACGTTTTTTGAACGAGAAAGCCACTGTAAGACCAGTTATGATAATGGATATTGACTGTGACATGAAGCCTTACTGTACCCATCTCACACACGGGCAAGCTAAACAAAGTTAGGTGCTCAGGGTTTATTTTTACAAATAACTGAAATATAGCACCATATACTTTAAATCTCTAATATTTAATATTAAATTACAAGGAAACATGCTTTAGCTGTGTACAGTGATCTAAAACATGTGTTGCCAGGGGCTCTGGTACATTCCCAGCATGAAAGATCCATTGTAGGTATGTTAACTGACATAGCGACATGATACTTCCCAGATGACAAAAATCTGTCTCTTGCCCATAAACACACAGAACACATATACACAGGCCATTCCAATGGAAAAGACATAGCAGTAGAGTTTGTATCTGTGCCGTGAATTAACCTTTTAAATGCATATACGGTTTGAATCAATGACAATTGATTCACACTTTCTTGAACCCCCAAACACAGTCATGACGGCAATTTCTCAACTGTAGCTCTAAGTGCCTGAAATGCCCCTACATTGCTAGCTGATGACAGCACAGCTCTGACCACCATCATCCTGCTAACAAGAAACAAGCCCAGCCCTCTTTGTGTACAACAACCCTGAGCTACAATGTGAGGGGTGACTAACGTCTAGGGTCCCAGGATGAGAAAATATCAGCCTCCTTTGTGTTAAAAAGTTTGTGCAGGTTAAGAAAGTGTTAGAATAAGCAATTAATTATAGCAGAGGCAAAGAAAAGTCAGCAACTAAACGTACCGATAATCAGATACAAAGAGGTGTGTGCTAGTATAATTAATTATTTTCCAGAATGCAGCAACTTCTCCTCCATTTACCTTTACCTCCAGATTCGCTAATCCCCAGGGCTGGCTGGCAATTCCCTACTCCCTCTCAAATGGCTGCAGTTTCAGGAATCCCGTGGAGTCGGACTCCATCTACTTAGCACCAAAATTTCTAAGGCAAAATACAATTTCTGTTCTCTATGTGGCTTCCTCAAAGCCTTACAAATCAGTCCGACGACACCCTGAGCCAAAGACCCAAAGGCTCAGCTTGCAATGGGATACTCTCCTGGTACTACAGGACAAGTTTATAGCAGAACAGAAACCTGGGGAAAGTTAGCACAGGGCACGAACAGAAGCGGATTTTACCAAAGTTCAGAGGATAATTTCAACTCTCCTCCTACCTCTCAATCTAAAAAGAAGAGCTAGAAGCACAGGGACATGTGACACGGGCGCTCTGGAAGGCAAGACATTTGAAAATGTGCTTGAAGGCCAGCCTGTTAGGCACCCTCTCGGCTCTTGCCCAGGGCCGTCCCACCAGCTCCAATGCTGGGAGACAGAGGCCAGAGGATCGCAACCCCTGGGTAACGTGAAGAAATAAGGCCAGAGGGTTCTCGCTCCATTAGAAGGAAAAAAAAAAAAGCAGGAACGGGACACTGGAAATTCATTCTATAAGCTTTTCCCCACACTCACAAAAACGCAGCCGTGAACATAAGTAATACCCCCTCAACCATATGTCCCGGCCACCAGCTGTCCTCCTGCCTCTGCTCTCCACGGCCACTGCATCCCGGCTCCCGAAGGACGCGCAGCCCCGAGGGGACAGCGGAGAGGGACGAGAGCAGGGGACCCAGCGGGGTGGGGCGGGGACCTCTCAGTCGCCACTCACCCGGGGAGGGGAAAATCTCCAGATCGACTTTTTCCGTCTTGATGATGGTGAGAGTCGGTTTGAGATCGACGGCCGCCTTCATGGTGCCGGGAGTGGGGGACAGACGGGATGAGAGCAAGTTTGCTGTGACTTGGTTTTTTTCTCTTTAATGGGGATTTCTAACAAGGGAAAGGGAACGAGGCGAAAATCTGACTCTGCTTCTTAAAAAAAAAACCAAAACCTCAAATTCTCGCTGAGCGTGCCCTGCGCCAGGACGATGCGCGCCGGGCACAGTCTCCCTGGAAGTTGGCACTTGCGGAGCAGTGAGCGCGCTCGGGGTCCAGCCTGGCCGCGCCGCGCCCGCGCCCTCCTCTCCGCCAGAGCCGGCGCTGCTCCGCTCGCTCACTCCCGGGTCGCGTTCGCCCCGCCCCCGCGCGCTCGCCCCGCCCTTCAGGGCGTGGCTTACCGCCCGCCCGGCGAGCTCCGCAGGGGGGTAGTGAGGGGCGGGGCGTGGAGGGCGGGGCCGAATGCCTGCAGCCAATCGCCTCCCGCGACCGGAAGCGAAAGGTAGGGCGGGGGAGGAGGGCTGCGGGCGCCAGGCGATTCTATGCTGAGAGCGCGCGGGCCGCGGAGTCTGAGAATTAGGGCTGCGCCCAGGGGCTGCCTCCACCGATTCGGGAAAGTCCTCCTGATTCTCCACGCATTCCTGAGAACTTGGTCACCCGCTGCCGCCCCTCTCCCGGCAGCGGCATAGCTTTCCCAGTGCGCGTACATCATTCATTCACAAAGACTGACACACAGGACAGGACGTGAGCCATGCGGACCAAGGGGCGGGGGCGAGCAGGGGCCCGCGAGTTGGCGTCCTCCAAGGGCTTCCTAGATATTGGACTCCAGCCCGACAGTGCTTCCAGAGGAGTCTTAGGGTTTCAAAACCTGCCCTAGGAAGAGTTAAGAAAAGGGGAGCGCTGCTGGGTAGAAATCTCGCTTCTCTGAGCTTGATCAGAACCAAGCCCAAGTCAGCCTCCCGGATACCCTAAGATACAGGCCTACATGCTCCTGTATTACTGGTGGAGTCCAAATGGGGTTCCCGCCGTGGAGCCCAATTGTGGGTTTCCATAAGCTTCCAGTGTTACCAAAGCATTGGGTGGGTGGAAGTAAAAGCTAAAGCTTTGTCTTTCCCAGACTCTGTTAGATAAAACTGACAGCTCTCTTGCCACTCCAACTACCAAAAGTGATGATGTCAAGGCTCCGGTTTGAATTTCTGGAGTATACCATTGGCAGACCATGACGGAATCAGAATGCACAACTCCTGTTACGACTGGAAACACACAATATGAACAATAAATGCAGATAGTTGATCCTAATTAACAAATCACAGAATTACATACATAGCTGCAGCCAGTTGCTGAAATCTACCTTTGATTAACCAGAAGAGTTAACATAAATCTTCCAGAAGAACCTCAGAAAAAGCTACTTTTAATACTGTTTCCTGATTTCCAAGCATATGCTAAACTCCCACCACTTGCCTTTAAGCGTAACCTCTGATTCTGGTAAATTTTAACACACGTGCTTACTTTCATCTAAGCCGTTTTGTTTTGTTTTTAGAACATTAGTAACTTGAAAGTTTCCCATAGCAAACCAGAGAAGGAGCCAGAAATACAAAATAAATCTCTTAACTCCTGGTCCAAGCTCCAGATTATCCCCTTGCTTCATTGACCAGAGGAAAATATTTGTATGTGATCATCCTAATTTTTGAAAGAACAAAGACTGTTGCAATCCAGCTGTGTTTCCAGAAGGTATGAGAAAACAATGCTGGCCTCCAGATGACAAGAACAGATACTTCAGAGCCTGGGAAAAGCTTAGGGAAACAGCTGATGAATGGATTGTACATTCACACTCCCAAACAGGCAGCAAAGAAAGGAATCTTGAACCAAGTCCTGCCTTACTCACTGTGATGACATCAGTACAACTGAACAAATCAAGAGCTGCTTTTGGGAATTTTGTTGTTGTTGCCTTAAGAAAAAGCTAGTACTACTTTAACTCAAGTGTGAGCATCTCTCTGTGTGCAAAAGCATTTTCCTCAGAACAACTCCTTCCTTCCCTAGTCTGCTCCCCACTTTTCTCCCAAGCTAGCCTAAACACTGCTGCTGACGTTCACCAGTGTAAAGCACTAAAAAGCCCACCAGAATTCAAAAGTAAACACGTTCCACTCTAGCAATGAGGGAATTTGCTTCTTCTAATTCTTCAACAATGACAAATCAACTCGCCAAGGGGCCCAGTTTCTAATCCAGTCCTGAAGCACAGAATCTCAAAATGTTTGAATGTCCAAATGAGGGAATGGATTGAGTGGAGTAGGAGTGTAGGAGAGATAGCCAGGAGTCACCACAGATCTCTAAAAAGCTTACTTCTGCACAGATATCTACATTATCAGAAGTTATGTATTTAACCTTGAATCTGGTTGAAACTTCCCTTAGGATAAGGAATTCTAATAAGATCATGCTAAAATATTTTTACTTATTTAGGACATGTATAATCCAATCCAGGCCTGTGTCATCCTTGATTTATCAGTTTTGATAAATGACACTTTTATTCTGTAGGGCACAAGCAGATTTTTCTGCATGGTCTTATGCGCTTTAAATGACATTTCTATTTTACATCCTTAAAAAAAAAAAAAAAACAGAAGAAAAGAAGAGAAAAACCTAGCCCAGCGTGTAAGACATAACAGATATTCAATCACTATGTGTTGAATGAGGAACTATTAGTTTCCTGGCTGTGGACTTCTACTTTGCTACTGACTCTTTCTAATTTATAGGCTGAGTTTGATATGCTATGGCTTATAAAGATGGGCTAAAAGATGTCAGCAAGCCTGTTCTTAGATCTGCACTTTTCCCTCATGGTAGAGCAGAATCTCTATCCCCAGTACTCATACCTACTCAGGTTCACATGTGCCTTAGTTTCCCTACCAACAAAACAAAAGCAGCCACGCCTTGCTTTTCATGCACTTAAGCATGATATTTCAACAGTCTGTCTGATGATTCTTAGGAACTCAGGAGAAAAAAACTAAGTACTTCTTTGTTTTTGCTTATAATACAGAGTCCTTTCCTCCTGCACTGGGGATGAAACAGATTTGCATTTTAAGGATTCCTTGGACTTTAGCTAATTACATCCAATCAAGTGCTGACACTCCTTAAACTAGGACCCTCAAGTCAGAAAAAGTCATGGGAAGTCTGCAGGAATTGGGGGACAAAAGCGTAACACTAGACATGACCAGCATCAATGAAACAGTCCCTTTATACAGGAATTCCTTTAACACACGCAGTATGTAAAAACCATAAACTTTCTCCTTTATTTATACTCCTTCTTCAACTTCACACCGACCTCAATAAAAAAGAAAGAGAAAAATACTCCTAATTGCAGTCAGGGAAGACACAGGCTCCCACTCCAAAAGTGCGCTAGAATGTTGCCTATTGCTGAATCATGAACTTCAGCAGAACAAAGACTCTGAGCTTTGAGTTAAACTCTGAGGTATACTTTACCTAAGGTAAGCACAAAAACATCCAGACCACTAACGGTTGATCCACAGCGTGTTTATGACTCACAGATGTTGATTTACTGGTATAAATGTAAGATTTAAAAAAAAAAAAAAAAAGCTTTCAAGCTCTCAATTAACAACCTATCTGAGCTTCATTTGTGGTCTCATTTTTGTTTGAGAAAATGCAACAGTCCCTGTCACACTCAAAAAGAGGCTTAGAAAGCTTAATTCTAAAGCAAGTGGTTTTTCAGTCTTTAAAAAGCACACTGGAGAAGAAAACTACCTGGAGTTTCAATCTCCACCATTATCAAACAGCAATAAAAAGAAAAATCCAAGATAGGAAAGAAAACTAAAATAATATCCTTAATTACAATTAGATTGCAAAATGCCTTAGGTCAGTTCGAGAACTAGAGTCCCAGAATCCGAAGGTAGCCGCTTACTGGAGGTTGACCCTGTGACCTCTCGAATGTCACTTAACCTTTCTGTGTCACAGCCTCATCTCTGCTTCGGGGAATAAAGTCACCCAGGCTATCCCTAGCATGTAATACAGACTCATTAGCTATTGTAGGGAAGGTACAATAAACAATGAGTTGCAAGACAGCTGCAGTTAGAAAGGGGAAAGGAAGGAGGAAGGAGAAGACTTGGTAGCCTGTTTCCCTGGAAAACTTTAATAAAACCGAGATCTTACTGAGTGGTGCAGGCTCTGGGATAAAACACAAATTCTGATTCTAGCTCTATTGACTAATCTGCTGAATTCGCATGGGTGAGTCACTGAAACAATCCTGAAACTCAGTACCTCCATGTATGAAGTAGAAAAAACAATAGTACCCTCCCCTGAAGGCAATTTGGAGGATTAAATGAGATGATATGTGCAAAGCTCTTAGCAAAAGTCAAAAAAATGTTGAATTAATATCAAATCATTATTACAGTCTTTAAGATCCAGGGCAAGATACAATATGCATGAAATCATGTTAGATCTTTCTCTCTGGCCATATTTTTGCAGAATAGCTTGGAACAACTCTCCAGAGAAAGATCAGGACAGCTATCACCTTTAATGTAAAAATCTGTATAAGCCCATTCCTCTGTTCTGGAATTGGAAACTGTCCAACTTTGGTTTCACTTACAAAATTCTAGTGCTGCCTCATTGGAAAAGAAAATATATTTGTGTTTGTCTTACTAGTTACAGAAATGCTGTACTTTGGACTCTGAAAGAAGATCACATTGAGGTGCCTCTTTGGAAACAAAACTTTAGATCTTCACTGATCACCCAGTCAAGCTAGAGGGAAGCCCCTTAGTGATGTCCAAGAGTAGTCCTTCTGTTTACCAGAGGAGAAAGATGAGTTTGGGGGACAGTTCATCATCCTGCTGGGTGCCCCACAATCTCAAGGCCATGCCAGGACTAAAAGCAGATTGCTGTGCTCTCCATGGCACCTCCTGTTATTTACAGAGATCACTTTGGCAAAAGAAGTTAAGTTCACTCAGCTTGGTCTGCTCCAGACTCCCTAGAGACACAAAGCAAGATTGCTCGTTCACTGGCACAGACAGACGATTGGCTCAATTTCTCAAAATCCAACAGTATTCTGTGCACTAGATGTGTTGTCATAGGACAAGTACATTTCAGGATAACCACACTATTATTCCCTGTGGGAGACAGCTTGGCATGGGCTATAAGGAGAAAAAGGGTCTGGGTTGGCTCTATTGCTGTCTGCAATTTCTTTAGACTATAATTATGAACTATTCAACTGCATCTGCAGCCCCAACAATGTGGGATGGATTGGCCTAATCCACAGACCAAGCGACATTTTAAAATCCATCAGTTTAGACATCACGTATTCTTCTTGCACCAAATCAGACTGGGCTCAGACAGAAAGCGATGAGGAGCTGTCAATCAAGGCTGCAGGGTTTGGAGGCCTCCTCCACACCCATAGTCTGTTTGCTTCCCTGAAGTAGACTGAGCATGTTTCCTATGATTATTGCTCCCTTCTGGGACTGAATAATGCCAAACACAGGCTACCCCACTAAGCTGTACAGATCATGTAACTTGCATCCCAGTTTAAACTGTCCTAAGTTGGGCTCATGCGGTGGTGGAGAGCTGGTGGCATTAGCAGGACAACAATGTTCTTTAACAACACCGCAACAGTGGAGAACCAGGCTCCCAGCAAGGGTTCCACACCCAGTTAGAACAGGATTCCCACGCCACCCCCAAGGCTGCAGGTGGTTTCATCCTGGTGGAAGGCTACAACCTCCCTCTGATCTTACCCTGCTTTTCTCTTAGGTTACAAAGACAACAGCAAACTTCAAAACAGATGTTCTTTGCAGTTGTGGTTTGAATCGCACATTAAGAAAATTTCATTGTGGAACCTTCCTCCCTTTCCACCCTCCCCCTCACTTTCATTTTAAAAGGCCAAGTCAGTTGGCCCAGAGGACCAAAACATGCCACCCTAGAGATCAAGGAGCAGAGACCGGTGGTGAATTTCTCCATCCTGTCCTTGGTGCTGGGAGCTAAGCAGCAAAAGCAAAGAGCACTAAAAGAAGAAATAGCCCTGAGAGGAAAGGAGAAGATGATAAGAGAAGAAGCAGTAGAATGAATTCCTCTGGGAAGAGTGGATGGACACATCATGAGTGATGACAGGAGCCGATGAGGAGGCAGAGTCACAGGGATTGTACAGCACTGTTTTTCTGGAACTTAAACTGCCAAGATTTCAAGATAAAATTAAGACCTGTGTTATATGCAGTGTCTTCACAAAGCCAACTTCACTGTTGTAGGTGAGCAACGGACATGGACCTACCAACAAAGCAATAAAACGAAAAATCCAGCTCAACAGGAGGTCCTCGTGCTGAAAGGGCTGCAAAGGATCCAGGGTAGAATCTAGATAAAGTCACCTCAGGAGGTCACAAAAGATGCAAAGACAGGCTGAGCTGAAAGTGTAGACACACCACTGGGGGTATCTCTGAGTTCTTTCCCCACATGCACATCTCGGCATATGCGGAGAATTTCCCCCTGCAAGTTGCCCTTTTTATGCTCTGCAGCCTTCCTGACACACCCTGAGTATGTGATAGAATATGCTTGTCTGTCTCTTAGGTTCCCTAAAGGCAGAAACTGAGGTTCATTGGTTATTATACCCTGTGGTGTTGAGTTACAGACAGTAAGGGTTCAATAACTTATGTTAATTAATGAGCAGTTAATTTGCTAATGTGTATCTTTACAGGAAATCAAACTCATCATCCATTTTGTTTTGTTTAGTTTAAAGTGAAACTCTAATTTGGCCTATTTCTAAAGACCTGATCCTGTGTGTGTGTGTGTGTGTGTGTGTGTGTGTACTAGAGAGGAAAATAAGAGGGGTTGAATTGAGAGCATTTGCCCTGAACTATATCCCCAGTCTTTTTACCTTTTATTTGGAGACAAGGTCTTGCTAAATCACGTTTTTAAAAAGTTATTCTCAACTTTCAATCCTCTTGCTTCAGCTTCCCACAGTGCTGGAATTACAGGCATGTACCACCATGCCCAGCTAAAAGCTGACTCTTTCTTAACCAAAAAGACCTTTATAAAGTCTTATTCTGCTTATTCTCTTTATCCTCCCTCCCATCCATCCACTGAAAGGAGAATGTTGCTAAGATCATAGCATTCATTTGATTTTTCATCTGAGTATAGAAATATGTAGTTGTTTGTGAGTGAGAAAAATGGCATTTGGCTGACATATAGCAAGTTGTTTTATCATCAGTCTGGACATTTTATGCAGAATGCTGCTCATCACCTTAACTGGTGTTCAGAAGGCTTCAGGACATTCTGAACTTTGAGTTTAACTGAGTTTCACTGACTGCCATAAAGGTAAAATGTACAACTGATATATACATTATATGTAAAATAAGGGAAATATATGCAAAAAAGCTCAGTTTATCCATCTATCCAAGAAAGAATCAAATGTTACATGCTTTATGGGCAACCAAGTGGTTGTTACATATCCTCTCCATCTTCTCAAATTTACCATAACCAGTCAGGTCCCAGAACCACTGTATCTTGAAATATATCCTTTTATTTGGCAGAAATCCCCCACCAGGAGAAAGGGAATGGGTTGGGAGTAAACATGGGTGATGATGGGGTTAGGCTGAAAGGAAGGACAGGAAAAGGAAGGACAGGGAGAATCAGCTGAACTGGGCCACCCCCACACACACACCCCACCCAAGCAGGCAGTAGAGGTATGTAAAAGGCCAAGCCTCTTGCGAGGATAGAATGGTACCCCAACACTCAATTATTTGTATCTACTAGTGGAAATCATGATGTTGTAGTGGAAAATTTGACTGATCATAAACTACAGAGACTAAGAAAGTAATGGGCTTATTAGGATCCCCCATAGTTCTGAGCTAGGTGAGGATCATGAGCACACAATATTTTATATTACTTTTTCCAGACCTGGGTCCATATAAGAAAAAAAATTAAATGTGTCACACTGCAAACATCTTACTAACCAGTAAATTCAGAATTCTTTGAGTACATCATTGTAGTTGTCCATAAGCATCTGACTTATCTTAAGCACCCTTCACCAAGCTGTATTATGGTGGCATAATGAATTTATATGAATCCTACCTTTATCAGTATTAAATCTAGTAACACACAAAGTGAAATGTGTAATGCTTATTAATAAGTTCTTGTCCTGCCTCGAACTTCTTTTTTGGTGTGTTCTCTGAAAAGTGTGTGCAGAGTCTGAGTTTCATTAAATATGCAGGAACACGCATTTAGAACAGAAACTTTAGGGTGTCTAGTGTCATTATTCAGATTTAAAATTGACCAGCTCCACTAAATATAACACCTGTGTAAAGCCAAAAGCTGAAAAACGCCCACCAGAAGGAACACGCCACCTTCCATGGGATTACAGCTCAAATTTGATTCTCTGTCCTTAACAGACAAGGAGAGATGTGAAGTCCACTTAATTTGCAGGAAGCCAGCTGCTCAGTCTGCATCAAGCATGAGCTGGGTGATGGAAGCAGAGGTGGATGGTGCTGGTGAAGCAGATTTGGCTCCTGCCTCATTTATCTGGACTGGCTCCCACACAATAAATATCCTTCTTCCTTTGAGTTGTCAAGAGGAGAGAAGCAAATCTCACGCATGTGACATGTAAGGAATCACTGTGGAATCAGTCAGGCCTATGAGACATGCTAAAGAGCCTGTGATTCAAAATGATAGGTAATGGTAGTTAATGTGGAGGCTGAACAAAGTAGAGACCAGAGAGGTTACTTCCTTATGCAAGTGTATTTCATCCAACTGATCAGAAACATATGTTCTCGCCAGATTGGGAAACCATCTTGAAAGCCTTCACAGCAGAAAGCCCTTGTGTGGGGAGGGCCACCAGAGATGCCTTGGGAGGGGAAGGGGCACAGCTGGGTGGGGAGCCAGCAGCTGACTGTGGGCGGAAGAACGAGCGGCAGGCAGGTTCCCAGGAGAGAGCCCTTTCCAGGAATTAAAAATGCTAAATAATGTTGAGAAACTTTTTAAATCAAAAAGATTGAACTTTTCTTTCAGGGAATTCCACAGTGTTAAGAGAGACCAGATGGCCAGCAACCGGTACTCCAGGTCCAGGAAAGACCTGGCATCCACACATACACTCATTCTGGTTTTCATTGTTGTTTTCCCCAGAGCCGATGTTTCCTTCCAAGGAGAGTGTTTTTTTGGGTTTTTTTTTTTGTTTGTTTGTTTGTTTTGTTTTGTTGTTTTTTGTTTTTTAATTGAATTGAATGGAACTGAGGTATGGAGGTAAAGAGGCCATTCCAAATATGTGTTCCTACTTCCCAATAGCCCATACATGGACCTCTAGTTTCTTGTCCCACGGAAACTATTAGGCTTTGGTGTCCTCGCTATATAGAATACATTTACACTCTAAAATGGCGGGAGGCAATGCAGCAGAGTGGTTAGTGGCACAAGTTTTACAGGAGATAAACAAGAATTTGAACTTCCTCACTGTCCATCTGTCAGCCCTTTGGCTTCAGAAAGCCTCCATTTCCAGAACAGTAACTATAAAAGTGCCCCATTTCCAGAGTTGAGCTGAATATAAAATGAATATGTCAACTGCTTTGCACCGTGCTTCATATGGAGTGAGCATTTAATAGCTCTTACTTGCTATTATCAGTCTTAAAAAGCAGATCTGTGACTTCAGATTTAGTGAGCCTAAGCTTTTTTCATGAATATGGATCCAAACCATGGTACATAGTGTATGGGATTGGGCCATGGTGTCCCCTCTTTGTATGTGCCTCCTAAAATCATGACATGATGACAAGGATCATTTTAGCTCTAAGCAAGTAAATCACACAAATCCTTGACATGATGCCATTTTTAGGGAAGGGGGAATGATTCCCATTATAGAAACGTGAGATATAGTTGTAAAAGTTCTAATCATATGCTCACAACTACACTAAAATTAGCAGTGAGATGTATACATGCACTCTTAAAGGCTCCTTATAATACTAGGTTCTCTTCTCTCTTGGTTGCAGTTTTGATGCCCATTCAATGTTTTCATACAACAGTAACAAAATAAGATCTTCCTAGACAAATGGCCTTTCCATTTGACTTTCTAACTGGATAATAACTTAGCAAAATCCTACACACTGCCCAACACATGCCCTTCATGGTGCTGCTTGAGGAAGGCCCCATACCAGCCCACATTAGTCAATATGCCATTGCATCCACCCCAAGCAAGTCATGATTTTTGTACTATCTCATCTTACACTTTCCTTGACTGTCTCTTCTGCCAATCAAAAGTTTTCTATCTAGCCTGTGTTACATACATCTGTGATCATTCACGGATTTCTAATTGTACCATACACGTGCATGTTAGTAACAGAATTGTGGACCCATGCAGCACCCTCTCTTCCTCCAAATTGGACTTGCCACATGGAATTCAGTTGAAGTTCTCTTTGCTGGTGTTGACTAACTGTGCTGATCAGCTACCCAAAAGAGTCCTCACCTTGCCCCTTGGGCTGCCGTTCAGAAACATCACTGCTCCTACTACTGTTGTCTAGCTACACAGATTTTTCTATTTGGGTGCATCAGCTACATAATTTTCATCTTGGCATTACCATTTCCTGGCACCTTGGCATAAAGGTTGGCAGTACAGACACACACAGTCTCTTTGCTAGTTTGCCCATTCCATTTTGGCAAGGTGAAAGCCATATTGTAGATAAAGAAAGCAAACTTAATTGGTTTGGGGGGAGTAGTTAAATTGCTGTACCTCAGTTCTGAGTTGATGAAAGTGTAGCTTTGCTACTTCCAACAGCCAGAGCAAATAAATGATGGGGAAATACTCCAAACTGCACATGGCTGGGTCCTCTGGCTCTCCTTTTCTTTTATTTCTTCTTCTTTTTTTTTTCCAGTGACTTTGGGGAGGTTTGGGCAGTGATCCTGCATACACAATACTGTTCTTGTTCTTCCTTTCTGTACAGAGCAGCCTTGAATAGCTCTGTCTAAAATTATAAGCAGGGGCAGCCCTAGGCTCTAAGAGATCAGAGCCCTCATGCTGGGCTGGAACAAAGACCCTGCTTTTTCCCAACAATTAGTCCTGCAAAAAAGGACATCTATCTCCCTCTATTAAAACCACCACGTGCCTTCAAGTCAGCCCATTGTAAAGCTAATTAAATAACACGCCTCTCTCCCCATGCAGGTCTCCTGATTAGCTCCCCTCAGTCTGAAACCTTTGCAAAGAGCCTAGGGATAGAAAGCCAAAGTTCCACTTTTCATAAGCACCACCCCCATTGCCAGTTAGCCACCCTTGTTCAGATCATTGAGCTCATTCATGCACCATTTTCATCCACAGCTCACAGTTGTCACCACCAGCTCGGAAGAATAAACCAAATTGACATTCTTCTAAAAATAAATTACTTGGGAAGGTAAAAGTTCCCATCACAATGTGAAATCTTCAGAGGGAATATACCCACATCACAGTCCAAAAGTGCTAGTGTTGCCTTTACCAAATCACAAGCCCAGGGGGACACAGCTCTGTGGCCCACAGCCAGCTCTGCACTCTTTATGGGAGGACTTAGACCTTTGTGAAAGAAGGACCACAAACTTCTGGTGTTACATAGGGAAGCAGGAATAGATAAGAAGAAATACTTCCATCAATCTGTTAAATATGACATAAAAGTAAAACAGTACTCCCTCAGGTTAAATTCCTTCAAAGACTCCTTACTGCCAAACAGATAAAATTGAAGCAGAGCCCAAAAGGCCAAAAGTGGTCACATCTACCACTCAGCTTCATTTGTCCTTCCCCACTGGCTCTCCAACCATCCTGAATTGTTAGAATCTAGCATTTCACCTCGTGCGCTTTCACACATTCCCTCCTTTCTAGAAAGCCCCTATCCACCTGCCTCAGCCTGCTATCAAAACTCAGTCACTTCCACCTCTGTGTTCTCAGGAACAGTAACCCCATCAGCTCACAGAGGCTTCCGATGGAGCTCTCACTGCACTGTTGAAAACAATCAGACTTCCTCAAGGACAAGGACATTATTTATTCAAATTTGAGTTTCCAGTTTAAAACAGTGACATAGATATCAAGAACGTGTGATAATGCTGGAAGAATAAATAACAGAATAAATGAAGAAATAAATGAATAAGTCTATGAATTAATAAATGAATAAAAACCACTTTACATGAACTACAATCTGAGATGGTAAATTCAGGCCTAATCTCAGCTTCACTATAGAATGGTCTTTGTGTTTGAAAAAAGGAGTTACTATTTCATTGCATGGTTCTCTCCATTTGAAATTGCCAGATTTCATACACATGCACATACATATATACACACTTTCTTTAAATGCAATTTTTTAAATAATCAAAAAAGGAAGGAGACCAGACCAGCCATTTTCTAGTTCTACTTTCTATTTTACACCAGCCATTTTCTATCTGCTTAACAGTTCTGGAGT
This sequence comes from Dasyprocta punctata, assembly GCA_004363535.1. Lineage (NCBI taxonomy): Eukaryota > Metazoa > Chordata > Mammalia > Rodentia > Dasyproctidae > Dasyprocta > Dasyprocta punctata. Next base: position 147,971 of record RJWM01001581.1, read on the forward strand.
TTAACTTGTCAAACTAACTTCAGTCTTGAGGTTTCTTGCTCATTTTATCTTTAGATCCATACAAACCTCTCCTTCTAAGTGTTGTAAGACTTACTCATCCACACAGATGAGTTGATGACTAATTTATAAAGTAATCCCACATTCAATTTAGGTCTCTTGTGAACTATTCTTACGTCTCAATATCAGCAATGAAGGAAGGAAAAATTAAAGTACTTGAGCAAAAATATAAGGTGTGATCAAAATATAGGGTGAATTTTTAAATTCTAAAAAAGTACTGCATTAAAAGGCAGTCTCTTCGTTCCTGTCACTTTCTGAAGCGGTTCTGGAAGTCCTCTTTTGTAACTGAATGCTACTGCTCAGTGTCATCCAACAGAAAGACAGGCTTATAAAAACATTACAGTCTGTCCTCGTCTTCCTTATTCACCAGCTCTGACACCATGTGATTTCTGGCTCTTCCCCAGAGCCAAAATGATCATGAAAAGTAAAGGTTTTGAATTGATTCAGGACACTGAGGCAGCTGTGGCAGCACAACTGAAGATGTTCACAACAAAGGACTTCCAGAACTGCTTCAGATGCTGGGGAAAGTGACAAGAACAATGGGATAAGTGTATTTGAAGTGAGGAAGGTATTTTGAGGGAGAATTAATGGCAATATGTCTTCTAGTGTAATACATTTTTTAATTCAAACATTCACTATATGATCATACCTTGTAGATTTTGAACTCTGCTAAATCCCGATTCAAAAACAGCAAGTCTTGAATCTGAACAAAATTGGAAATAACTCTTATATTGAAGGTATCAATATATACCTCTCACACATAGAGGCTTGTAGCCAAAGACACTGCCTCATGATTCTTGTATAACTTCACTTCTTGCACAGTGACATTTTGGGTTAGTCCTTTCATAATCTCATAACATTAGAATCTCAACCTTTAAAACGATGAGTTTTTCTAATACTTATGGGTATTTTCCATGTAGAAAGAAAAGTGAAGGCTGACAACATCATAGGAAGATTCCATGATCACTTAGTTAATAAATAATCCTACCAGTAAAAGAGCTTGCAACCTCCAGCCTAAAGGGGGAAACACTTATCATCTGTTTGCAAGTCACTTTACTCTGGCCATTGTCCTCAATGTTCAAGTGGAATGCTCACTTCATAAAGATCATAACAGATTGAAAGTTATAAAATTGGATTCTGGTTGGCGATAAGTTCTTTAATTAGTCTTCTTTATTATAGCACTTCTATTCTCAGGATCTGCCTAAAGAAAGACCAATCCAAAACTTCTAAGAAATGTAGGAAATAGGACAACAAATGAAGACAAAAAGCTCTACATTTTGAAGAGATTTGTCTCTTTAAGATATCACTCGGCATGACTACAAAGCAGCCATTGAACACTAAGCCTGTAAAAGTCACACCTGTGAATTTATCAAGGATAGATTAAATAATCTATGCTGTAGAAATAAACTCTTACAACACAGATAAAAACAAAACATGGTTGAAAGAGGAGAATTATTGAAAATGAATGTGTGAACACCATTGTGTGAATCAAGTAGAAATATTAGATGCACACAATCAATGTGCTTTAATCAAAGAGTTAGCACAAAAGATGAGAACTGTGTATTATAAATATGGACACTCTCATGGAGAGATACCAGGCACAAAAATTAAGTACATGGGGAAAACAGTGTTATACAATATCTTAGAGAACAGCATACACTATGTAAACTAGAAATAGCTGTTTTCTGAATCCAGTTAAAGCTTTTAACGTTGTTAAAAGGCATAATATAGACAAAGAAACACACAAGAAGCCTCTCGCTAGAAGGAGAGAGCTCAGACTGACTCTGTAGGCAGCAGTGCTGACAGTTTACATCAGTATATTCCAGTGAGCAGGTTATTTCAGCAGTGACTTCAAGGTAAGCTGGCCATGTAATTTTGCAAATGCAATCCCTTAGAAGAGCAATTAGTAAACATTCATTTCATAGTATCTTCGGAGTTTTGGTCATTTTAAATCCTTTGAGTGCCAAACCTCAGACCTAAATGCAAATACGCATCTTTTGTTTCCACCATTTGAAATAACAGAGATGCTTCACCTGGTCTAGCATGGAAGATCACAAAGTGCTTCCACTGGCATCATTTCCAAGCATCTCTGAGAGATACCCAAGAGGAAGGGCAGCAGCCCAGACGACACACAGCAACTGTCCAGACTTACACATTTTCAAGTGTTTAGAAAAACTTCAATCCAAATCAGAAGGTGTCCATGAGCTCAACTCTTACAAATTATTTCTGTGTCAAAAGTCACTCTCACCTACTGCTCAATGACCTTTAAATGCTGTTTTCTCCTGCCACGTCTTTTGTTGTCATTTGCATGGATTTCTTATTAGACACTGTATCACTTATGTGCCATGAATCATTTGAGTCATTATTTTTTTCCTCCAAAAGAGTGTGTTAGGGGCAAAAGAAGAGGAGGCATTCTGTGGTGGGTGATGAAATTATACTAATTCCACCCATCTCTACTCAGGAGAGGCATAAGCAGAGCTATCTTTAGGAGATGGTTATAGTAGAATAAATACCATGTGATACATCTACCTGAGCTCAAGAATGAACCACAGGAGGAGTGAAATCACAGCTGGGGATTAGGAAAGAAAAGCAGAGGCAGTTCTCTTCCCAGGGGAACTAAGGGGCCAGAGAAACTGACATGAAGTGAGTGCCTGCGCCCACAACCTTCAATGTCTGCTACACAGCTCCCTTGCAGCTGCAGCAAAAATGGATGGGGGAGCTAGGAAATGAGCAGCTGGCCACCAAACATGTATTACCAATTGTTTTCATTCCCACTCATACAGGTATATTGGGATATTATAGTAACATGTTCCAGTAGAGACTGCAGAGTTAACACAACACGGTGTTACAAATATACAAAAAATACATTCTGGGAAATGTTCCATTATTATAAAACCATATATCTCAAATTCTTCACAAAAAGGGCAAGCAAACATCCACAAGAAGGGAAAAAGGGTGAAAAAAAAAACAAGATAGGGAAAAATAATAGGGAACAATTTCATGTATAGTATATACTGGTATCTCCAATATAAGAGATATTTCCAATTTCCTTGGATTCAAAGTGCTTTCTCAGAATACCTAAACTGAATATATTATTATTAAACATCTTGTCGATGAAAACACTCTGTAGATTCAGGATGTTTGCCAGACAATTAATATTGCCCTTTTCTAGAAAATTTTTCAAATACAAGTTAAGAAAAGTGAAAAAGAAATATCACTATTAATACTAAGTTGTCTTGGATGTGATTTATATAATTAATACATAAAAATATGATGAAAATGTTCCAGAAAAATCTGCTGACTTCTTGGAATTAAAATACATTGAAGAAACTTAAACACTGTTTTGGTTTACTTATAAATGTTTCTGTTTTGGAGAT